>CAEGAE010098020.1:0-14465 GCA_903067095.1 Girardinus metallicus
CTCGACGTGAAGGAGCAGCGGCTCTACTCTGAGTCCCTCCCGGATGACTGAGCTTCTCACCCTATCTCTAAGGGAGATCCCAGCCACTCTGCGGAGAAAACCCGATCTCGTTCTTTCAGTCATAACTCAAAGCTCATGACCATAGATGAGGGTAGGAACGTAGATCGACGGGTACATCGAGAGCTTTGCTTTTTGGCTCAGCTCTCTCTTCACCACGAATGACCGGTACAGCGCCCGCTTCACGGCAGACGCTGCGCCAATCCACTTGTTCTTCCCCCATTTGTGAACAAGATCCCGAGATACTTAAACTCCTCCGCTTGGGACAGGACACACCCCCCCCCGACCCGGAGAAGCACTGTACCCTTTTCCGGCTCAAGAAAATGGCCTCGGACTTGGAGGCACTGATCCCCATCATGGCCGCTTCACACTCGGCTGCGAACTGATCCAGCGAGAGATGCAGATCACGACCCGATGAAGCCAACAGGACCACATCTTCTGCAAAAAGCAGAGATGCAATCTTAAGGCCACCAAAACGGATCCCCTCAACACCTTGGCTGCACCTAGAAATTCTGTTCATGAAAGTAATGAACAGAATCGGTGACAAAGGGCAGCCCTGGCGGAGTCCAACTCTCACCAGAAACAAGCCCGACTTCCTGCCGGCAATGCGGACCAGACTCTGACACTGGACATACAGGGACCTGACAGCCCTTATCAAAGAGCCTGGTACCCCATACTCCCGGAGAAGCCGCCACAGGTCTCCCTGAAGGACACGGTCGAACGCCTTTTCCCAGTCCACAAAACACATGTAGACCGATTGGGCGAACTCCCATGCACCCTCCAGAACCCTGCTGAGGGTGTAGAGCTGGTCCAGTGTTCCACGACCAGGACGAAAACCACACTGCTCTTCCTGAATCCGAAGTTCGACTATCCGACGGACCCTCTTCTCCGGTAACCCTGAATAGATCTTACCGGGGAGGCTTAAGAGTGTGACCCTCCCGTAATCGGAGCACACCCTCTAGTCCCACTTTTTGAACAGAGGGACCACCACTCCAGTCTGCCAATCCAGGGGAACTGCCCCCAATGTCCATGCAATATTACAGAGTCGCGTCAGCCAACACAACCCTACAACATCCAGAGCTTTAAATAAATAGTTAAAGTAAATAAATAAGAGAGTACAACAAATATCTAAGAAAATACTGAATGTTTTCACAATAAAATAAAATACACAAATAGAAATTTATTTTTTTAATTGAAAATATAATACAAATATACGGGGAGGGGGGGGGCTTGTTCACAGCTTTGTGACATCACAGTGCTTCAAAGCACACAACATCACAGTACATCTTAGAACAGAGATGAAATCACATACTAGGACATCACATTCTTTGACATGAAAGGCACTTTTGTGGGCATGTTTTGTTAATGGAAGTACATGTAATCTGTAATTTTGAGAATTTTATTCACGACAAGACTGGGCGTATTTACTATTAATCACAAAAATACTATGACTAAATCAAAGCAGCAGAACTTACTACCAACAAAGTCAAAGAAAAAAGATCCCTCTTCCACAGGTGCCAAAACGTTCTCTTTTCCAAATTTACCGAACGTTGAGAAGCTAATCTTAGCAACATTTGTTCAAGTCAAGAGCGATGTTAATGAACTACTGCACTTGTGTTCGACATGGAGAGAAAAGGAAAGGATGGGAGCTGAAACATTTCAGTCGTCTGTAGCTGGTTATTATGAGAAAAAAGTGACAGCCTATTTGAAAGACTTTTTTGCACGTCGACGGGCCTTAGTAAAAGCAGAATACGAACGATCTAAAAGTACACTGGCTTCTGAAGGATTTGAAGAGGAAGCAAATGTCAGCCATTTGATTGCAAAAACTGATAAAGCCACTAAAGCAGCGTGGAGCAGTGAGACTCTCAAGGACACAAAAGCAGATTTTCCATCTACAGACCTTAATATCGTTGACACACATAGACTCAGTGAAGAGCAGAAAGATGAACTCAAAAAATCTCAAACCTTCTTTCAAAAGCTGAAAGCTGCTTTTGGGCGCTTAAGAAAGAAAAAATCACATAAAAAGACCCCACAGACTAAGAAGAAACACTTAGATGATGATATTGTTGACAGTAAAAGTGATGAATCATCTTCTCGATCAGGTATCCAGGCTACATCTTCAACAGCATCAGCTACTTCCACAGAAACGTCCTCTGTCTTTGAAGAGCCTTTCACTGAGGGTGGGAAAGAGAAACGTAAGTCAGAGGAGACTGAAACACTTTACACTGAGCTACCCTACAGTCTTCAAAAGAAGTCCACTGATATATATATTAGTAGACACAAAGAGTCGGCAGATGAAACCAAATCACAGAAGGAATCTTCTTACTCCGATTCCATCGAACATGAGGAGCCACCTCTTGGAACGACGTCTTACTTTGGGTTATCTGGCCATACAAAGCTGTCCCCTGGAGAAGCTATATCTAGCACAGAGAGTGACGTTATCGAAGTAGAGGGTTACTCAGAAGATGAGGAGTCTGAAGTCGAAGATTCCAAAAACATCTTTGAAAGGGTGAAATCTGCTTTAAGTGGTTTAAGAAAACGTAAGTCACGCAAGAAGACCCAACAAACTGATGATGATCTTCACACCTCCAGTGAAAGTGAGGATGAGGAGTCATATTCTCAGTCAGGTACCTGGGTAACATCTCCCTCACCATTGACTGCTTCCACTGATATCTGCTCTGTCTTTGTAGAGCTGATTACTGAGGGTGGAAAGGAGGAATGTAAGTCTGAGAAGACTGAAACACGTTCCTCTGAGGTATATCCTAGACCTTTTCCCAAATTAACAGAAAGTCTTGAAGAGGAATATACTGTCACTAATTTGATTCCAAAAATTGAGTCAACATGTGAAACCACAGCACAGGTAGAACCATCAGAGACTCATTCTGAGTCCAAAGAACCTGTGGATAAACCTGTGGATAAACCTGTTGTAACAACGTTGAGGAGTCAGGCTGAGGTTGGAAAAGAGGAATATAAATCAGAGAAGACTGAAACACGTCCCTCTGAGGTATATCCTAGACCTATTTCCAAATTAACAAAAAGTATTGAAGAGGAATATACTGTCACTGATTTGATTGCAAAAACTGAGTCAACATGTGAAACCGCAGAACAGGTAGAACCATTAGAGGCTCATTCTGAATCCAAGGAACTTGTGGATAAACCTATTGTAACAACGTTGAGGAGTCAGACTGAGGTTGGAAAAGAGGAATATAAATCAGATAAGGTTGAAACACATCCCTCTGAGCTATATCCTAAACCCTTTTCCAAATTAACAGAAACTCTTGAAGTGGAATCCACCGACACCGATTTGATCATAAAAATTGAGTCAACATATGAAACCACAGAACAGATAGAGCCATTAGAGACTCAATCTGAATCCAAAAAAGTTATAGATAAAGATATTGGAACGACGTCGAGGAAACAGACTCTGAAGAAAGCATCTGTGTCACCAGGCAGCTTTTCATCATCTACAGTCATTAACATCAATGAGGAACAGAAACCCAGTGAAGACCAAAAGTCTGAACGCAAAATATACCATACGTTCTATGAAAAGCTAAAATCTGCTTTTAAGGGCATAACAAAATCACAGTCACAACAAAAGGCCCAACAGAGTGGAAAGAGCTTAGATAAGCATAAAGTTGACAAAAGCAGTGAATGTGATGTTTCTAAGGCGTCTTTTCAGACAGGTTCCAGGGCGAAATCTCCAACACCGTTGGCTGTTTCCACCAAAATCTCCTATGTCTATGTTGAGCAGATCACGGAGGGTGGAAAAGAGAAACGTAATGAATGGAAATCAGACACAACTGAAACATTCAGTAAGCCAATCCAAGTAGAACCTAGCCCTGTGCTCTCTCCACACTCACAAGAGCCGAATTACACTTCATCGGTAAAAAGAGAATTGGACTTCAGTTCAAACAGTGAGACACAAAATGAAGAGGAGATCCAGCCAGGCATTGAATATATGAGGAAGATGGCAAGGTGCATGTCTTCAGTAGACTCCTCTGAATTCACTCACACTGCATGTGACCTGATAGTGTCCAAAATCCAAGATCTACATCTGGACTCATCTGATCAGAGAGACAACGAATGGAAATCGAACAAGGCCAAACCACACTCCAAGACCATTCGAGTCAAATCTAGCCTTGTGCCTCCTACACATGCTCAAGATCTAAATGACGTATCAGATGCACCACAATTGGACCTCAGTTCTTTCTGTGCAGGGTCAATCATGGAGGCAGAAAATGAAGAACTGAAATCAGAGCAGGCCCAGGCAGTGGTTAAGTCAGAGGTTTCTGCCACATCTTCAAGAGAGCAGACTGACGAGAAGCATATTCAAATAAAATTGGATGTTCAGAAAAAATTAGCATCGATACCATCAGAACATTTGGCTGACTTAAAACAATCTGTTGTTACTACCATTATGGGGGTCTTTGATTTCATCGCCAAAAACCCTACACAATACCTCCGAGATACAACAAAAATAGACACCATAACAAACACACTCATTACTAGTGTAGAATCCATCTTTGAAAGCCCAGAAATGCAATCTACAAGTTCAACCGGTGGAGCATCAAAATATCCTGAAATGGCCATTCCCAGTGAAACCAGTTCCACCAAAAGCTGTTGCTCCAGATGCAAAGACCAAGGTGTGAGATTTTCTTTTCTATTTAAAAAGTATTGGAATCTTTGGTTTAAGAAGAAAAATAAGGTTACACCAGTGCAGGAATAGCAGCGTCACCCTGGCAGTCACGCTGAAAATACCACATTGCCTTTCGAATTTCATGTACCACACTAACAAATGTCAACATCAGTCTCTTAAGCCTTTTGATCATTTACAGCTCACACTTAAAAAAACAAAACCAAAATAAAAACCATTAAAGAAAAAAACATCTAAAATCAAACAATGAAAAGTTAACCATTACCCATACGCTCCACCCACCCAAACCCCATCCCAACCAACTACACCCCATGTCACACACTCCCATCACCCTCACACTTTGTGGGTTTTCTCCGGGTTCTCCGGCTTCCCTTCACCCTCCAAAAGCACACATGTTATATTAATTGAGCACTCTAAATTAAACTCTGAATTTAGTTCTTGTTTTTTCTATTTATTTTGTTCCCTTGTAAGAAGAGAAGTATGAATTGCAATTATCTTCTACTTTATTTTGTTTTCTTTTACTTTAATTCTGATACAGTTATTGCATCAGAATTCAAGTAAATTTTTATTGGACAACATAGAGCGTTAACAAATTCAACGACTTCTGTGATTAACATTTATTTGTATAGTACAAATAAACTTGACGTGTTATTTGTGCTATACAAATAACATGTCAAGTCTATATGACATGTTGTTTGTCAAATAACTTGACAAATAGTCAATAAGCTTATTAGAATAAGCTTGTCAATAATAAGCTTGTCAATAAGCTTATCAAAGTGCTTATCATCATAAAACCATAGTATAGTAAGCAATTATAAAACACCAAATAAACATTTTGTCAAATGCCATTATCAAAATCACCCAACAAAAATACATCAGATATATTGATCAATGTTCCAGTTATTATGAATCAAAGGGTTTCTAGCCTTGGTTTGAAGGAACTCAGTGTTTCAGCAATTTTGTAGTTTTTATTTTTCCTTTTCAGATGGGAGGACCATAAAATATGAATGCTGCTTCTCCAGGATTGCAGAGCAGGCCAGCACCAGAATACCGGAGCGGTCTGGAAGTTTGACGCAAAAATAACAAAACAGCCGAGACACTGAGTTCCTTTAAAATCTAGACTAAAAACCCACCTGTTTAGAGTTGCTTTTGTACCATAATTAATGACACATTAACCAATATTTTGATGTGTAAATAATGGCACTTGAAAAAATTTAATGTTTCAATTGTTGATTTGTCGTTTTATTATGTAAAGCACTTTGAACTGTCTTGTTGCTGAAATGTGCTACACAAATAAAATTTGATTGATTGCTTGATTGACAATAGCGGCAAATCTTTCATGTATTTTGGTGCTGAGCCGTTCAGTGATTTATAAACTAACAACAGCATTTTAAAGTCTATCCTCTGAGCTACAGGGAGCCAGTGTGGGGACTTTAAAACTGGCAGCGTTCTGGATCAGCTGCAGCGGGAGGATTGATTTTTTTTAAGCAGACCTATGAAGACACTGTTGCAGTAATCGATGTGACTGAAGAAAAACACATCAATTAGTTTCTCTCACTGCTATATTAGTCCTTTAATTCTAGAGATGTTCCTCAGGTGATAAAAGGCCGACTTTGTAACTGTCTTTATGTGTCTCTGAAGGTTCGGGTCTGAGTTATTCACTGCACTCAGAATGACTGGTGATCAGTAAGAGACTGATCACCAGTCTCTTACTGCAAATAGCTAAAACTGTGTGTTTATTCTAGATCGTTCCTCTTCAGGTCCAAAGACAATGACTTCACTTTTGTTTCCGTTCAGCTGGAGAAAGTTATGGCACATCCACTCATTGATTTATTGTAAGCTTTGGTTCAGTGCTTAGATGGACTCACACACCAGTATAAAATAACTCTAGCAAACATGTTGTAGGTGTGGAGTAATAAACTTTCTTCCCTATGTAAACAACTAATATTTATTAAGTTGGAATAAAATTGGAAAGATTTATGAGGCAATTATGTTGAGTTATATGAAGCGACGTTTACAGAGTGAAGCTATATGTAACGACTGGTCGCAGGGTAGATCTGGAGAAAACCTACCGGTGGACAGCCACTGACTGCATACTCGTCATACCAGATAGTAATAACCTTAAAAAGCCAGCAGGTGGCAGGAGAAAGTTACTTTTCCTGGTGGTGATAAACTGCAGTAGTTGTGTGGTTTAACAAATAATTCAGAACTTTCATTTTTCAGAAGTGCTACAGCTTTTCCGAGCATGTCGTAGCTAGAGCTTTATGAATATTTGATCAGTGCAGGAACTGAAAGCCATTTTAGAGCTGCCTGAAGACGACACAGTAATTGTGCTACCTCCTGAACAGGAGCAGATCCCTTCCTGCAGATTGGGAATGTGAGTTATTTCCTGGTGATTGTGAAGAGTGGCTAGAGCTGAAAATTGGAGGTCAGTGCAGGCTCACACACACACGTACACGCCCACACACACGCCAACCCACACACACAAACTCTGTCTTATTCCCATTAGATGGAGACAGGTGTGGATTTGAGATGATGGAATGGCTTAAACAGTGGCTTTGTCACACTCCCTTTTTTCTTTTTCTGTATTTTCTTTCTTTCCACTGACTTCATTTAAAAGGACCCAAGTCTGCAGACACACAAAGGTATATGCACACACCGCAGAAGCTTTTGTTGAACCTCATAAACCACCTTCACCCACCACTGGGCTCTAAAGTAATGTACCTTGCAATTGAGCGAGTCAGAGATCATGATGCAACGTCACCTCACAGCTGAGACATGCCTCTTCTTCTGTTTAATCTTTAATCTTTAGAGCCTTTTATGTTCTCGTGGTTTGCCTGTTCAGATTATCCAGACATAGAGAGAGCTACTGAAAGTTTGGATGCTGCCAGCAGCTAACTTACCCAATAAGGATGAAAACTGACATGTTACAAGGAAACATCTATAGTATTCTCATTGCAAATGCAAAATTTCACCTTTTTGTACTTTTAATATTAAACTGTCTCAAAAGTAGGTAAACCATCACACGTGGATGATCAGATCTTTGCCAGCCTGGCACGATAACAGTCTCTCAGTTTTATGCCTCTACGGTGCAAAAATCAACAAATTCCCTGAAGACAAATTGTTTTGGCCAGTTGTACAGAAATATGGAAATCTACCAGGAAACATCTCTGTCTTTCTTATGAATCAGACTGTATGTCATAATTCTCTAAAGTTGCAAAGTGACCCCAGAATAAGTAGATTTATGCTTAGTTTTGGAACGTCTCTGACATAAATCTGAATAACACAGCGTAATAGTAAAACGGGAACAGCAACCCGATGTGTTTAAAAAAAAGAACTCACACTGATGACAGAGATGTAGGTCACATACTTCAGCATCATGTCACTTCTAATCCAGTGTTGTGACAGCAACTGACATCCCTCTCCAAGAGGCACTTCATCTCTGGGATGCAAAAGGGACTGCGCCGACTTCCGTCTTTGTCACGTATATGCAAACACACTGTCACACACACCGTCTGACGAAGGTCACCTGAAACGCCGCCCGGAAAAGCTGCTCTAAGAACATGAGCGGTCTCAAGACTTGAGCCTTGGGCGAAGGTTCACCTTCAGGTGTGATTACGGCAAAAGGAAATGTGTATTTTAAGAGTGTAAAGTTTTGTTTATTCAAAATTCCCAAAAACAAACAAACAAACAAAAAAAATTAAAAATCCCAAGTACAGTAATGTTTGTGACAAAATATGGAGATATTTTGTCAAGACAAGGTGATTTTTCAATAGCCCTTGAAAACTTTAAGGGCTATTGAAACTATTGCAAGGCCTTGTATGGCCCTGCTTATATGTGCATGTCTGTGTGTAACAAAAAGGTTTCACACACAGTGACTGCAGGTCATTCAGGTCGAACACTGTGTAACCAGATTACAAACAAAGAGGCCAGGCCACGGTCGTGACAGTAATGTAGTTAAAGAGCTCTAAATGGAGCTAACCAGCCCCCTCTGGAAACAAGAGCAGTTGGTAAAAGCCAATAAAGCCTCTTTTTATGAAGTTACCGGAGTTTAAGTTCGCTGGAACCCTGCTGATGGAGCAACATGATGAGCCTAGTTTCCTAATTGGAGATCAAGTGTTTTTAAAAGGCGGTGATCAGTAAGGATGAGCTGGGTTACACATAAGACAAGCTAGCAAAAGAACAGCAAACTCATCTCAGTTTTGAGGAGAGTTTTATTTTTAGTTTTCTCTTTTTCTGATCTTCCAGTTAGGGTGGATTGTGCCGATATTTCCTTTGAAAATACCAGCACTGATCATTTCTGCTGTCATAATTTCAAAAACACTTGTTTGACAGTAAATGCGTTCACCCAACTTCTAACATAAATTAAGAAAAGAGTTTTTGTGTTATCCATACACTCTGAAAAACAGCCAATTAATAAATAGACCTGCCATAGTGTGTAAACTTATGAGGACTGTGGGAATACTTTAAACACAATATCTGTTATTTTATATTGTGTCGTCGTTACATTTTATGTATGTAAGGAGTAGGTTAAATAACCCAAAGTCTACATTTTGAAAGACAATCTCATACCTACTTCGTCTACATCTGTTCCATCACCACAATGTAGCTAAAAAGAAATCACACTGGTGTGATTAAAAAAAAGGGTTCAAAAATACCATCATTGAAAACACAAGTGGAAAATTACTTAAAGAGGTAATCAAGAACAGACAGCCCCAGAGTATGTTTCCGTCATATCTTCTTCCCCAATCAAACTTTAAAAGTGACTCATTCAGACTCGACATGGATGTTTGACAGTATATCATTTTCTCAGAAAACATCAGGACCCTTTGTGTAGATCCTGATTAATAAAATGAAATAGTTTCTTGTACCTTCTCCCCAAAATAACCATATTTTTTAAAAAAGTTACATTTGAGAAACACTGCTAATATTTTTAGTCAAATTAGCGCAGGGATATATAACGGTAAACCTTGAGGACAGGCGTCCAACATACCTGAATCAGATCGTTTAACCATTTAATTCAGGTGTGTTGAACAAAAACACACTAACACCGACCCTTGGGGATTTGAGTTTGAGACGCCTGATTAGAGGAATAAGTTTAACTCACATTTTAGGATGTCTGGCCCAAACCCTAGGAGGTCTATGGTTGCTTCAAAAAGGGCTGCAACTCAAATAGCCAACCGCAGAACTGCTTTTGTTGGGGCAACATTGTGCCAATATGCATGACAAAATGCTTTGGGAATGTTTGTTTGTGCCAGTCCTTTGGCTTTGCTGGATCTTTAAATCCTCTCATGGAGTAAGTAAGAGTCAGTGCTGGTGTGCAGCGGACTGATAGGTCAGTACAGCTGTAAACGTGTTAGAAATATGTATGGCAAACGGCAAACCTTTGGGGGAAACTCGGAAATGTAATACACAAGATCCAATGCTTTGGACAAGTTGGTTTCTCGTCGAACTCCGGTGCAAAGAAAACCATCGATCACAGGATGAAGTCTGCATCACGGTGAGAAGACAGCAGCGGTGGGGAATTAGTTTTAATTGGACTGGAAATCAAAACAGACGGCGTTGGGGTAACGAGCCCCTAATCAGCTCGACTAATCGATGAGCCGCAGATCAAACGGGTATTGATCAAGGATACACAAGACACAGGTCATGTTTGGGGTTACTGCGTCTTAGAGAGATTATTAGCCTTCCTCCTGAACTGACGGGAGGAAACATTTATCACCACGGGAAAGTATTTGTTAAAAAAAGAAAAAATACAATCACGAATGCAATCTTGAGTTATGTACTTTTATTGCCACGATTAAAAATTGATTAGCTTCCTGCAAGGGTATGAAAAGTTGATGCTAAAGTTTGAGTCTGCTGTGGAGGTGAGAGGACTGCCTGAACTCTGGTTACTACTGCTGCTTGCTGCAAAGCATGTGACGCATTTCTCTACTGCATACGCTGTTTCACTCTTGTTTTATCAGTTCATATAAATCATGTATACTTGTTAGATTAGGGAGAATTATTTATTTTTTTATTTTTTTTTTGTAAAATGAAGCTGCTAATCTACGTAAATAGTCACAAACTTCCTGGAGGCACGGAGATGCGCTTAATTTCCGAACATTGTCCTTCAATGCTGCGAGAAGCAAATTTGAATCAATTTTTATAAATGAAATTCTGCTCAATCAGAATGAACTTGTATTCAAAGAGGGGGTTTATACCGATTGATCATCAGGTTCATTCTGGGTACTAGGAAGACTCAGAATGAGCAAATTACTGCATTTGTTTGTTTTTATGTTCAGTACAGAAGAAGGACTTCTGTGTTTTTATAGGGATATTGTACAACTCTTTGCCTATTCTGAATAAAACCTGCTGCATGAAAATACACGTCACGATCGGATTGATTCATTTTGTGCCCATAAAAATAGATGCAATCGGATTATTTAATCCGAATTCATACCAATCCGATCAAGAAATTTTACACATGCAAAATAAAACGGTCGGTTTTAGATTTTGCAAAGTCTAGATGGGCAAGCAAAGAGATACCCCAAAATACATGCAGCTGTAATTGCAGCAACAGGGATTCTACAAGCCGCTACCTCGGGGTTTAAAAGTAGATTCATGCCACACTTTTCAGATTTTTCTTTGTAAAAAAAAAAAAAAAAAAAAAAGAAGAAAAATCATAATTTTTGGATATGCACTACCTTTGACTTTGGCCTGTCTCATAACGTTTCAATAAAACGCACTGATGTTTGTGACTATAGCATGACAAAAATGTGAAAACTTCTTTAGAAATATTCATGCACCGCTCCGATGAAAAGCATCGATACTCTCAGTTCTTCTCCTCTTCACGGAGTCGGAGTCCGCGCATCGCACCATTAACTGGAACGTTGCAGCAGAGTTCCCTCGCAGCGATATATGCAGCTGTCAGCACTGGAGCGTGGGATTAAATCCTCGGACACACACTTCTTGTGCACCGGAGCAAGAGGTCAGAGTGGATCTCGGCTGAGCTCTGACAGGCGGACTCCCTCAGGAGCAAGATTTCAGTCAGAGGGGAGAAACTGTCAGATTTCACCATCTTTAGACTGCAGAGTTAAGAGTTGATCACAGTTGGTTCCTTTGCACTTCTGGATCACAGCATCTCTTCGTCTTTTGTATACTTTTGTGGCATTTTTCTCTGCTTAGCCTTCCTACTTATCACAAAGAGGACACCGTGCTTTATTTTCTCTCTCTCTCTCTTTGCTGCGTTGTTATGTCTGTGGTGGGTGAAATAAATCACTCACAGTCCAGAAATCCATCCCTCTGCCTGTGATGAATAAAGATGCGTTGACGTGAAGGACACCCTCCCGTCCCTCACTCCCGTCTCTCGCTCGGCTCTTGATTTGGAAACCGTGGGCCTTTTTGTGACTGCTCAGCTCTTTCTGAACATCGACAGTGGTATATCGGATCTCAGCAGCGATATGAAGGCACAGAGTGTGACCCGTTGTGGTAGCCCCTCACTACAAACCTCTAATTCACTCCTGGCGGGGTTGTCCTGTAAATCCTGTTATCCCCGTCGGGTGGTGGCGTTGAACTCAATGGTCCGATGTTGCCAAACTCAGCACAATACAGCTGTCGCTGTCGTTGTCAGAGGAGATCACAGGTTGGTGCGTGGTGCTGGCAACGTGGCAGCTGCATTTGTGTAGTTCGTCACGAGACTGTCTGAAAACAAAGCAAAAGAAATGCAGTGAAAAATTATTTGCCTCCTTAAAGATTTTAGTATGTACCATCAAACAGAAGTCACCTGTTGTTGATCACCTGTCTCCCGGGTAATCTAGTGGCAACCATTGATTTTCTGCCAGCAGGTGGCACAGCAGCTGTTTCTTTAACTTTAAACCTTCAAACAACATTTCCTTTGCTGCCTGTTTTTATATCCCCTGGCTTAGGACGGGTATCTTCACTTTTAGCCATATTTCTATCATGTTATGTAGCGTTACCAGGTATTTGAGGTGTTCTATTTCATGTGCACCTGATTTACAAAGGAATGCTTTTATAAAAAGAACACTGCTCCATAGGTTGAATAATTTTTAGACTACAGTTCCCATTGGAGGAATAGTTTAATTTGAAACCCTCTAGGACAAGTCGAGTGGATCCTACGTCAACTTTTTACCCATTTGTTTCCCCGCGGTTTTGGGAACTGACGGACTGACGGGACACTCTCCCATCCCTTCCCTGTTGTCCGACCGTGACATCTGCCTCCCTCTTCTGCAGCGAGATGGGACTGTGAGAGGGTTTAACATTTACCCCCGCCTATGTGCGCTCTGTTTATAGCAAATACAAGTTTGAATTTTGCCAGTAAGGTTAATTTTGCAGTGTGGGTTGAATAACCTCAAGGTGCTACTTTTGCAGCAGAGCTTCAGATAGCTTTAATTGCTCATTTTGCTCCGTTATCAGTGAAAGTTGCTGCAGGAGCTCTTAGACTGTGAAATGGTTTGCTTTTCGCAATCTTTTCTAAATGGTCACATTTGTGCTACACCGGCCGGTTTTTCTGCATTTTCCCATCACACTCCTCAAGGTCTAAACGCTTGATTTTGCTTCCAGTTATCTGTTATCTAAGGTATACATACTTAGGTTGAGTGGGTGGTTTTAAAGTTTACGTGGTCCTCTTGAACTTTTTTTCTTTTTCTTTATTCCAACTCCCAACAGACTGAGAAAGTGGTGGTTAAGTGCTCTGAGAAGCAGCGCGTGTGAGAGTTTGTAGTTCAACAAGGTTTAAAGTGTCATCGCTGAGGTTTGCTGACAAATTACAGCCTTCTTTAGTGGCGAAAGCCAAGCTGCTGGCTGGGTTTGTGTTCTTGGCCAGGGTGAAGAGAAAACTGCTGGGTGAGTGGTAGAAACGCTCCTGAAGACAATAGTGACACATGACACTTTCCTCATTGCCTAGAAAAAAAAATTGACACAATACAATAGGGGTCAATACAATGCCTTGAAAAAATACTTACGCTTTTTGAATGTTTTTTTCACGGAAAAATTATTTTTTACCAGTCTAAACGCTAAGGCGTTTAGACTGGTAAAACTAAGGCGTGCATTTGTCATCCTGTTGATTATTTCACCTTAGCTGGAAATCTTTGCAGCTCCTCCAGAGTATCCTATGACTAAGCCTGTCACAATAATCAATAAATCAATTAATCGCATGATAAGTTAAAACAAACTGTAATAATTTCCATTTTCACGATTTATCGTTTTTCTCTTTCTACCAAAAACTGGATGATAAAAGTCTTCAGTCTGGAGTTTTGGTCTCGACTAAACCTTTTTATTTGAAGGATAATTTTATTCACTGAGACTTCATACTTCATTTTATTAGTTGTTTCCGTTGTTTTGTTGATTTATTTTGCATAATTAAAATGCCTAGCAGTTCCAGTGTTAAATGCTCATTAGAATTTAAAGTTTATTGATCTTTGAGAATATGTTCTTGCATTGTTGTGCCATTGTTATCATCATATTACTTGATCATCATATTATTAATTGTCTCAAAACAACAATAATATCGTTTATCGCGATAACTTCTGGGAAGATTAATCTTCCGGAAATATTAGTTATTGTGACAGGCCTACCTATGACTCTTTGTTTGGTTAATCCTAGTCATAAATTTGTCGTATAACTTTAGCCCCTGTAGTCTATTGTCTCAAACTGTGGTATGTTTCCCCTTAAAATCGGTTGATGCATTTTTCTTACCAACAATTGCATTTAACATACATTTCGAAAGTGGATTTATGCAGAATTAATATATTAA
>CAEGAE010098028.1:0-50503 GCA_903067095.1 Girardinus metallicus
TGACCTGTCCAGGGTGTACCCCGCCTCTCACCCGGAACGTAGCTGGAGATAGGCACCAGCAACCCTCCCGACCCCATTAAGGGACGAAGGGTAAACAGAAAATGGATGGATGGATGGATGGAATTCAAATAAAAAACACTGAAGTTTGTAGTTCTGTGATAAATATAAAAAAAAAGAAGTCAAGCTGCTGTCATAAAAAAAAATACAAAGGCTTTTGTGGGGTTAATATATAAATTCATTAACAATGTATAAATTAAATTTCCTGTAGTTACTGTCATTATGTAAGATAAAACTAGCAGTTATTGATTTATCGATCAATAGAGCAAACATTTGACTGTGGTGTCAAAACACAGGTGACACGGGACAATTTCAGGATGAAGGTGTAAACATAAACTAACCTGAACACATTAAAGGTCCAAGTTCATAAAAAAAAAAAACCCAGCAAGAACAAATAAGTGTGAAGTGTACCAGTTGTATGTTATTTCATACAAAATAAGAAAACATGCTGGCATGATTATGTACGAGCTGCATCCTCCTCTTTTCAACTCTGCGACCAGCTGCACATATTTTCTGGTACATTTTGTGACAAACCAAATCAATAGGGCAGCATCAGCCAAGGCAACATGACGCATGTACTATCTGTCTGTCGGTAACAAGAACTGTGCCGAGTAAAGCTCGCCCATGACTATGCATCCTTGGGTCATGTTAATGTTTCCAGCAAGGCAGCATGAGCCTCTTCCCATCTTTACTTTCCTTTCGTTTTAGAATAAATACTAAAATTCACACTGAGGTTTCATTGTTGAACCTCTGCCAGATGCATTGTTTCAGGAATATTTTTCCAAATGCTGTTAATCATTAAACCCAAAATAAAGTGCCCACAAATCATCCTATTATGATTCTTTTTAGCAGTTTTCTTTGACCAATAATAGGGAAAATTAATTAGAAAAGATATTGCTGTACAAATACAGTACCTTGATAGGATTTTAAACCACCTTTAATTTCTTTCTAATTTGTTTTTAAAAGACTGCAAAATGACCCTCGCTTTTGTTTCTGTCCAGTCCTAATATTTGACCATGAGAGAACAGTGTTTGTGGTTAAATAAGGTGCAAAAGAGATACTTTTGAATGACCTTTTGAATGTAGCTAAAACACAAAATGTCTCAGCTTTAAGGAGAATTAGTTTTGTTTCTTTTATTTGGGCTCAACTGAACAAGAACAAAATGTGTCTAAAGGTTTAATCTACATGTGGTTCATTGATAGGTGTGTTTGTCCCTGAGTTTTGTAGCCTTGTTGTTCATAAGTAAATGGTTTATGGGGAAGAAAATGTTTAGGAATGGTCAAGTACAGAACCAACATTTCTGTGAAAATAGTCCACGGAAAAACCTTCAAAGAAAAATAAACTAGGGCCGCTTTAAAAGATCACCAAAATCTGAACATTTCTTGTTGTGATGTGTTTTAACTAGAACCGGGACTTTTACACTTAAATTTTGATTAAATAAATAATTTTTAATGTGTAAAAATAAGATTTTACACATAAAAAATTTAATTCAATCAAATTTTTTTGTTTTTACATTTGGGCATTTCTGGTACATCTGTGAATCTGACACACAAGCTTCATCCACAAACAGCAATGGACAATAAAACCACTTATCCTGTCCCACTGGGGATTAACCTCTGCATCAAAAGTTGATCTGATGTGATGCTGGAAACACTTTTGTTCTGTGTAACTTGTGCAAACAGGAGTTAGCTTATCACCAAAGCTATTCAAGCCTAAAATGCAAAACATGGTGCAAGCAGGCACAAATGTCCCAGACTCTGTCATTTATTCAACAATTTAGCAGCAAAAAGGGTTTGTGAATTGAAAACATTGCTTATTTTATATAGTTTTAAATTAAAATATGATTAATTGTTATTAATTACAATTCTTCAACAAAATTTTTTTTAATTGACCATTGGTTTTAACATTGTGATGCCCAAAGCTCATAAAGGTAGAACAGTTTTTTTTTTTTGGGGGGGGGGGGACAAGCATCAAGCAAAGCAAAAAATTTGGCTTAACTTATTTGCCAAAAGAGCGCAGGATGAAAAAAAAAAAAGTTTCCACAAATTTCAAGCAGATCCGCACAGAACAAATGAGGCAAAAACTTAAAGCCAAGGACTTCGCAGACACTCCAGAGAACCTCCAGAACAATAAAGTTTTGACTGACTTGAAGCCCTATACCCAAAACGTCATCAAATAATTTGGCCGAAGAACAATCTGGGATTCCTCCGGGCTGTCAGAAGCTTGTTGAAAACTACAGCCATTGCCTGCAGGCTGTTATCTAGCAAAATAAACATCCAGAAAGGGCTGGAAGCATTAAAAGGACTAATAAGTTTGACCCTGGTTTTTGTGGATTAATTTAATTTCTGTTTGAAAAAGGAAAATATTGCAAGCATCTAAAAATGCCAAGGTTATTTGAAAAAGTTGTTAAAAAGTTTGAACAAGCACACTTTATTCCAACTTGTATAATGTTTTTTTGTTTACTTAAGAGGGTTTTTTTTTATACTTTATTGTTTCATAATGTGTGCGTTTGTGTGCTTCAGTTGATTCAGTCCTTTTGGTGTTGTTAATCTGTGAATTTCCTTTCAGATGATAAAAAAACAGATTTTTTTTATTTTTTCTTAAAAAGCAGAGATTAAATATGTTTGATGGGTTTTCATTGTAAGCAATGAAAACCCAGGTATTTTTGAGGAAAATAAAGGAAATAATGCTGTAGAAACATTGATCAAATTAGCTTACAGTTTTGGGATAAGATGGATCCAACAACAAGCTGCAGACACAAACATTAGCAAGAAATCCTCTAATCTGAATGTGTTTTTGTTGGTGTATATCAAAATCATTGTCAAAAGGTTAAACCCATTAGACTCTGCATAGATCAGTCATGTTGAAAAGCTCTTTTCTTCTCCTCTCTTTCAGCCAATAAGAGCCTGCTCGGAGGAGGTGGAGGTAAGTACCAACCTGTCTGACTATTTATTGTCTAGCATGAACTTAATGCAAAGATGCCACCATAAATCACGGCCACAGGATTTATTTCAAGAATAAACCTCTACTGGTTTATTCCCACTACCAAAACTGGCTCCAGTAGTGGGTGTTTTGGTGTGAATTTTTCTTTGTGTTTGGTAACAGGCAGGTCTTTGTTGTGTCAGGTGTTCATGGTGCCTTTGCATGCTGCTCAGCGTGCGCCTGTCTGCTCGTTTTCTCCCTCCATGTTGGTGCACACAGGTGCAAAGTCAATAGTTCATAATTTATTGTTGTGTGAGTGCTGCGGATACAAACAGTCATTTTTCTAGGTATTGTTGACTCAGTGCTTTGCAACGCAAGTGTGATGTTGAGTCGTCCGTGGTTAATCAATATTTGTAATAAATCTACACTACTAATGCAGTGGCTGCATTCGCTAAGGACACACACACCGTTTACACAGCCTGCGTGCGTGTGTGCGCGTGTGTACGTTGGGGTTTGCAAATTTGAGGAGTGAGCATTTGCCTGTGGTTGTTTTCTTTGCCTTTGTTCACTCAAACAGCTTCAGCCTCTCGGACCCACCCGCTTGCTCCACCATGCTGCCATTTTTACCCTTCCAATTAGTTTCTGGGTGTTCCTGCGTGTGTTCCCAGCTGCCGTGGTGAACTATTTAGGACACACCAGCGTCCCTGCCTCTCTGTGTTCATTTATCAGCGTGTAACAGTGGCTTTGCTTGGCTAAAAATGATCCATTGAAGTCCTCAGTGTCCTCACGCACACTAAGCCTCCACCCTGACTCCTTAACAGCCAGCTCGATGCATCAGAAGGGGCAGCCCTCTCATCTCCCATCACATCACGCGAGCAGTGAAGTACCTCGACATCTCCGGCAGCGTTTAATGTTGTCCTCTGGTCTCTTTTGGATTTGCAGACACAGATGGTTTATGGAGAGCAGTTCATTATGTGTATTAAATTGACTGCTGCATTAAGGTCAATATTCAGTGCTGGCCTCTTACAGTTTTGTTTTGTTTGTTTTATACACAGTCAGATGTTTCAGATCGTTGGCCAAATTTTTGTATTTGGCAAAAATAACCCTAATAAAAACAAAGGGCAGTTTTCGAACAGTTATTTTATGTATCAGCTGTCAGATCAGTCTGAGTTTAAGAGAAAAAGTAATTCTCCCTAAACCAAATAACTGGCTGTTCCACCCTCATTACAATCAGTCTGACTTTGCCTTAGATGACCTTTGGCCTACTCTTCTTTACAGAATTGTTTTGTTTGGAGCAACATTAGAATTGTCAGATTTCTGAGTGTTTCTATTCACTCACTGCTTGTTTTGGGGCTCCTTCTGCACGAGTTACGGCATCATTGCAGCCTAACATGGAACCTCTGGTTTTTGCTGAGGTGTAGTGGAAGCCCAGGTTATTTTCACAGACGGCATCTGCATTTTTGTTATCGGCCCATGCATACCCAAAATAAACCCTGCAGCCGTGTTTTGTGTGCTTGTTCACTTTCACACTTATGGAGTACTTTCATACCTTCGTGGTTTCAAAAAGACTCGAGACTCGAGACATGGCTGTGTCTTGTAGCAAAGGACGCGAGACTTGACTTCATTTATTTATTCCCTCACTACATGAAATAATTGTTTGAAAACTGCACTTTGTATGATCTATGGTTGTCTTTGATGCAATAATTTCTTTGATTTTAAATATGTAAAAAAAAAAAGAAAGAAAATAAGACATCTTTAAAGAGGCAAATACTTTTCACAGCACGGTAAACTGGTTTAGTTTATACTTTTGAACCACATCTCCTACCCAGCAGCCCCATTCTGAATCTGATTGCTTCCCATTTCTCACTTTCTCAGTTGATTTCTCTGAAGCCTCGTTGTATTTGTTTCCTCCTCACCGTCTCCTTTTCCAGCTCCGTCCCTGGGGGTTTACTGCAGATAGAGCCTGCAGTAGGTGTTAATTAGAGAAAGGTGAGGGTAGAGATGAGTGAAGAAAATAAGAAGAAAAAAACAAAAGAAATGGGAGGCAAATGATGCTTAGAACAAAAAGAAAGAGACAAAAGCAACAAAAGGTCCAATAGTGTTTTGGAGTCGGTCGCTGGGGACAGACAGATGCAAGAGCCGAGCCCAGTGGGGAAAAACACACAAACATCATCTGGAATACATCGCCATTCACCAGGATCCCACTGTACGCTGAGTTACACAGCTCTCATTCACTCAGATTTTGAGATTGTTTTTTTTGTTTTTTTTTTTTAGTCAGAGGTGAGGCAACAAAAGGTCTTTATGGTGCTTACTCAGTCTCAAGGGTACCTGGGTAAATGTCATTCAGTTTGATCAAATGCACACCTGCCGACATTGTTTCCACTCGTCAATGCAGAGGAGCGCTGCGCTCCGGCGGCGGCGCATCAACAACAAGCTCAAAGGCAGGAAACGAACCTGCTTTAATGTCCGCATCATATGCAGCTGTTCTTTTATTTCGGCATTTGTAAATGTTTCATTGATTTGATAGATTTTTATAAATAGAAAATAAACCCAGAAGAAGACTGGGTAATTACACTGCAAGACTTTAAAATATAATTTTCAATCAGCATTTTATATTTGCAGCTTTAGGATCAGAGTGTTCACTCTTTGCAGGCATTTTTATATGTTCCCAGGCAGTACTAATACAAGCTTTTTATTCTTTTTTAAAGTTTTTATTTGGACACTGGCTGCCATTTAAATAGAAATGTGTTTTTTATCATTTCATTTGTAGGATATTATGCAAAGTTGACCTTTTGAGCTTTATATTGTGTTATTATGTCATTTCCTCCTCATAAATATACCTGGAGTGTTGCTGCCACAAAGCACCGCCTACTTACCCAATTCTCCTCCGCAGAGCTGCGGTCTCCTTCTGCACTTCCTCTTCACAGCATACCCTTCCACGCCTTCCCCACTCAGCTCCTCCAGACTAGCGGCAGCAGTAGTTAACATTGAAGAGGGAGTATCAGAAAGAGTAGAAGCTTCTTAAAGTGACAGAGTCCAATATAAAGAGAACAAAACTGCCTTGCTTGATTGTT
This sequence comes from Girardinus metallicus, assembly GCA_903067095.1. Classification (NCBI taxonomy): domain Eukaryota; kingdom Metazoa; phylum Chordata; class Actinopteri; order Cyprinodontiformes; family Poeciliidae; genus Girardinus; species Girardinus metallicus. The sequence goes on from CAEGAE010098028.1 coordinate 6,054, forward strand.
TTTGATATGTACAGCCTTTTTATAACAACTGAAGTTACTTGATTGTGGTATAAAATGTCACTATATGTCTGGAAAATACATCATATCCCCCTTTTAAACGACCTGCTGTTCATAAACCTGAGGGATAACTGAGTGTTTTCCACACATACGGGATGATTTAGCAGAACAAGAATCTGAAATTGAAGATTTCAGTACGTTTTTTATTAATTGCAAACACCATAATTGCAAACAGATTCAAACGATGTGGGTGGGTGTGGGTGGGTGTGGGTGGTGGGGGTGGTAGAGAGATTCTTAGAGACTCCCTGTTATACTTTTCCATTCCATCTTTTTTTTTTCCATTCATCCATACCGCTTCACGTGCCCCCCCCCTGCAATGGCATAGCGCCCCCCCAGTTTGGGAACCTCTGTAATTACATAGCAATCTCAGTCTTGCACCCAAGCAGGAATATGAAGACTCAAAATATTGTTCTTCACAGTGGAGATATCTGAAACATTGTGTTTAAGTTGTGAGCATTTTTTTTTATTCAGGCCTTGTCAGTAAGCCATACCAATCAAACCATACAACATTATTAAATAAGGCTTTATATTAAGTTCCTACTATTTGTGTTGAGTGCTCAGGTGCATGTAGTCCAATGTGAAGTGGACACATTTGTAACTCTTTTTTCAATGTCCTCAAAACAATAAAAACAATAAAAACACTGAAGATGTAAACGAGGACACCGGCGTCCGGATTGGGTGGATGTAATTTAAAATTATGCTCTTTGCTAAGCTGTATATGCACTTTGATGCCTCTTGATTCGGGTTCATTCCTGTGTTTGGATGGTTATGATTTTAAATTGAACAAATAGACAATATAGAAAATAGACATATAGAAGGACTTGGCAATAAAATGTACATTTGTGCTGCACGGTGGCACAGATGATGTGACGGTGGAAAAGAAAGACGAACGCTGGAAATGCGAGTCACGTCACAATCAATATTGTCATTGCGCTGTTTGTCAGTCATACCACAGACGCCCTTCAGAATTATTCAAGACCTTATTAAACAACTTATAGTTTAGAAAGATTGTGTGGTGCACTACTTAAGCCAAAGTAGTCAAAATCACAACATGAGTATTTATTTAATTCACTGATTTATATAAATATGCCTATAAAGTCGCACAAATCTTTCAATTTAATGATGGAAGTTATGATCTTGATTAAGCATCTCACAATAAATATGTATTTTGATTTAAAAATGGCTTGAGACATTAAGAATTGTTAACAATTATTATAGAAACAAAACTTATTAATACGCCTGATAGATTTAGGTTTAACGTCATCTTTTAATTGTGTCAACACGGCGCCTTTCTCACACTCCACTAGATTAACAGCAGCAATAAGCAAACGCCTGGTTATCATCTTATTGTACAAACTACTTCTCAGTGCAACTCTCCAAGGGACGGTTAGAAATGGCATCATGGAGGAGCATTGTTCTACTTCGGTGCTGAAGAGAAGGAGCTTCTTAAAGAGGCAGAGACCCAATTTAAAGGCATCATACTGCAAAGTCAGCTACTTTTTAAACATGTAGCATTTTCAGAACAAGTGAAGGTAATATGGTTAACATAGTATTGAAAATGTGTTTTTCATCATGTAATTACTAAAAGTAACATTAACATTTTATATTGTTTAAAAAAGCAACAATAAATTCCCTCTGACCCCTGACCTTATGGCTCCTGTCTTGCTTCACTTACAGTGAAGGTCAAACATTTATGTTTCATTTAAATGCTGCACATTTTACTAGTTTCTGATTGATGATGCATAGAAATCCTCCCTTAATCCTGGAAGAAATAAACTTTCTGAAATGGACAGGCTTAAAAACTAACATCACATGGCTGTGATCCTCAGGCACTTGTGCAGCTTTGCTTTCATAACAGTGATATTGAAAAGAGAAAGCCACTGTATGGGTTCAGGAACGCAGCTTGTAACGGTAGGCATAAACGCAACTTAAAAACCATTAAGAAAAGAATGCAGAGGCTTTCTCAGGGGACAGGTTTATCTGAGGTGGACCGAAACCGAGGGAAAGACAACTTTATGCTCTGATGAATTTAACATTTTGAAATCATGGACACTGAATCCTTTGGGCTAAAGAGGACAGAGACCATCTGGCTAATCAGCACACAGTTCAGAAGGCGGCATCTGTGACGACACATGATTGATGGTTTAAATGTTTTGCCCCTCATTCTGCTTTTATTTCACTCTCTACACGCCTTATTCATTTTGAATCAGTGTTGTTTTGATTTTAAATAAATTTAGCAAAAATCCCCAGAACATTGGTGACATATTGACCTTTGGTTTGTGTTTTTCTCAGTATTTTGGCCCCACATATTGTCTAACTTAAGCACTTTGTTAGGATGAGAAGCCAAACCTGTTTGTTTATTTCAAGACAAGGTAGATAATCTCCAAAGGTTGGAAGCAGCAGTGTCTCCTTTCATCTGTAGTGCCGTCATGAAAGATGACAGTACAGTTTACCCCCGGGGTATCACTGATTTGATACGCTGAAGCAACAAATTGCACGTTTTACAGCTTTCTGGAGGTTTCTACTCAGATTTAACACTAACTATGAATCAAAGGACATGGAAACAATGTTTGAGAAGATAACTCTTGTAGTCATTACCTTAGAGATAATTAAAACTTTTACATTCATATTACCTCAGCTTTTAAGCCTTAGTAGTAAGACTTAGTGGCGCTGTTCATCTTCTAAAATTACTTTATTGATCCATTCACTCTGACTATCACAGCACACTCTACAATTGTTGGCACCTCTTCATAAAAGACCAAAGATAAATTAATCTTTCATTGGGGCTTCATAATAAAAATTAAAAAAAATCTGCCCCTTAATCTGAACCTATTTATTTAGTGTGGAGAAAACTTGTAGTCCACTTAGAGGCCCATCTACTTGTTTCTCAAAACTGAACCAAATTATTTGATTTGTTTTTAAGTTTTCTGAGTGTCTTGGAACTTTAAAATTAGTTATGTAGAACTTTCTAAACATTTCTGTGACATAGAGATTTCATGGAGCCTTTCTTCCCATTAAGAAATATGTTTGGACATGCCATTCAAGTAAAAGCAGATATTTGTTTATATTCTTATGAATTATATAAAAGAAAATATGTACTTCCTCAAAGTTTGACCTAATAGCTTAAGTCAAAATTTTAAAAAGTTTAAAATTACTGTAACTGTGAGAAACAAAGCTGTATGAGGAGCCATGCAGACATCAGTTTACCACCAGTATCCTATATGTTAAGGTGCGTGGTGTCTTTAACTGTTTGGAAAACAAAGACATAATGGACATTTGAAAATGGGTCATCATAGAGTATCTCAGTGGGAAAAAATCTGAAACAGACGGACAAATAAACAGAAATGGCTCTAAGACACAACTTCAACCTTTTTCCATAGGAATCTCTGTTCCCAAACCTACAAGGTTAAGATTTGGGTGTAAAAAACTCTTGTGATGAAGAGAAAAGAGCACCACAGAGAGACATATTTTTACCTTATTATCTCTGAAAATCCACTGTGCAATCCTCGCTTAGCACCAGACAGACTCAATAAATTATTACTCCTTTCGGTAAATGCAGAAAATCATTTGGCAATCTCTGATTATTATGGCTTGGAAAGCAAGAAATTCCCCTATGGAGTTCAAAGAATATAAAACCGCTTAAATCAGCAGCCTTTTATATCATGTTTATATTTCCAAATGTCCTAAGCCGTAATTAGATTCTCACAATGCTCTAGATCAGCTAGATTAATGCATGCAAATGCTTTCATTTAAAAGACAAACACTGGGTGGACAACATGTTTCCACCAATCTAACACATTAACTTGCTACAATATTCTGGTGCACACAAATATTTTCTCTCAATTTTTTATTTATTTTTTTACATTTCTTGCTCTTTGATAGATTACAACCAAATCTCTGACAGTGACAGACATCTCAACACAAACAGAAAGGTTTTCTCTTCTACGACATTGACCATTTTGTTTGTTTCTCTTTGTTCCTCTTCATTTAGGACACGTTCTGTATATTTTAAGGGATTTCTACCTTTAAGAACCTTCCAGCTGCTTTCAGGTTGGAGCAGCCTCCGTTCCCATCATAGAAGGTTACACAGCCAATTTGCACAGTTTGATTTTATGACAGGATGAGGGAAGGCCTAATAATCTGAAGAAGGCAGGATGGTGGTTAAGCAGCAATAGCTGCTAATAATGCTAATGTAAAATTGATATTAGCACAAGGTGAGAACAGGAAGTCAGCCGAATCGTTGATCACCATTATTTCTGAATCTACTCATGCTCACATAAGTCGTGACAGGCTTAACCCTGTCTGCTTATTCCTTGCCACCTAATGATTTCCTGAATCCTTTGTTTAGCTACAAAAGTTTATGACTGGATGAACGCAGCTGACAGGATAAAGCAACGCCTCTTGTTGCACTATTTTTATTGCACAGCACTTAAAGTATAGTGGATAAGAGGAGCAGCAGCCTGTTACTGATCCACTGCGTCGGGCTTATGAATTTCTTGCATCTCCCAAAGTCCCTTTATCACACATCGGCAATATGAACTGCTCCATGAACAGTGTTTCCTTGCTGTGGGCTGTAGAAGAAGATTACTCTCTGCAACAAAGGAACACTAAGACCCATATGATTTGGCTAACTCTGGCTTCTGCAGCATCATTTGAGCTTTGCCTTGACAGCTGTGGTTTTTGTGCCCCTTCTTATCTCTGGAGGGATTGTCTCCTGACCTCTGTGAGCAGCAACATGGCTCCCATTAACCTCCCATTACAGCCAGCCTTTGTTCACTTGGTGCATTTATGATCCAGACTCAAAGTTGGATCATAAACTTGGATTTCATTAGAAGTTTAATTCTGAATATGTGACACCTGATTCTGAATGTTACAGAGCAGTGGAAAAGAAAACATCTTGATTCTTTATGGGACATTTTAATGAAATGCGGTGCCTTGATTTTTCACATTTTGTCACATTTACAGCCAGAAAATGTACTGCTTAACCAGATCTGCTTGCAAAAGAAATTCTTCGATGGACTTGTGATGTATTTAATTCTTGTTACTCTGATATACTTAAATCCAGTACAGTCAGTTACTTTCCAGTGTCTCATAACTAGTCCACAGTGGAAAACCAGCTGTTCTGTGAGAACATTAGTGAAGAAGCAGCATCGTGGAGACCAACAAACACAGCAGACAGGTCAGATATAGGGTCATGGATAGGTTTAAAGCTTGTTAGATCACATCCCAAACTTTAAATATTTTACAGCGCTCTGTTAAAACCACCATCTGGGAATGGAAAAGTATGGCACAATGGCAAAACTATTAGCTCCCGGTTTATACCTGCAGTTCAGGCACATTTTATCACTTAGAAAATCTATAAAATTATCATATTCAGTTCAAATTCTTTGAATTTGCCATTTTAGAACCTGCACCGTCTTCTTTATCCTGGAAATTTGCTCTTCCTTACAGTTTTATTCTTATTTTTACCTCTGTGCAGGCTTCCATTTTCTCTTTGCTGCTGGTGCTTCTGAATTTCCTCACTGAGGGATAGTAAAGGATATTTCTATTCTATCATTTCTGTACTCATGAAAGACGTCTCACCAGAGGAGATGTACAGTCGCTATCAGAACCGGCTGTTTTTTTGTTTTTTTTGTGGTTGGGTTGGCTGTGCAGATCCACATTTTTGCAACTCAAGTGATGCTTAGGAAACAGAAACAGCAGGAAGGCCTTCAATTTAATGATATGAAAATAAGCAAAATGTTAAATATGCTTCTAAAAACAAGGAAAAATAACAATTTTAAGGTCAAACTTTGTAATTATTTGTAGTTCCTCCAATTCTTCAATACAGTCAAATGTTATGTGCGGAGATATTCTGACATGACTGGAGTCGATGTCATGCTCTTCAATCATTAGTATAAAAGCCAATGGGATTTTCCTAAATTATCTTAAGACGTCCGGCTCAGCAATTAGTTCAGCAATTAACAAAAATCCAGTGAAACTGAGTCTGCTGAGTTTGTCATACAAACTACTTCTCAGTAAAACGTCCAAAACGGCTGAAAACGGCATAATGAAGAGCATTATGATGAAGCCGGGTATCAGACAGATTAAAAGCTTCTTAAAGAGACAGAGGCCAAATTCAAGCTGTTAAATTGAGAAGTCAAATTTCTTTTAAGCTATGTTTGATATATACAGCATTTTCATAACAACTGAAGGTAACATAGTTACTTGATTATGTTATAAAATGGCACCATGTGCCTGAAAAATACGTAATTCGGCGCCTTTAAAGAGGCATGTCTTAGCTGGTTGTGAAGCAGTCATGTAGACACTGCTGGCATTTCACTGATTTGGATCTTTCGAGACATTCAGGCACTTCCTACAATAGATGAGCAGGTTCTCAATTAAAATTCAGCTTCCTGCATTTTCTAATTTGTTGGCGACGGGGGAAAAAAAGCCTGAGTCTTTTCTCTCAGGATTTTCTTGCAGAGCTGAAAAGCTCGACTGAATTTGTGTGAGCTGACATCTATAATCAATCCTCAGGAGCGAGGATGGGGCTTGATACCATGTGCTGAAAGTCCCTCGGCTGTGGTCCCATGTGTCTGCAGCTCGCTCTTTCTCTGCTTTCTCTTCATCTGTATTCGGAGACAAATACGAGCAGAGAATAGCCTTGTCTGCTCGCTTTTCAGAACAAATGAACAAAAGAGCATGTATTGTGAATGAAGGGAGAGAGTGGTAGATTGGTTTTGGGGTGTGGAAATGAGAAAAGTGGTAAAGGGTACTTTGTGTGCCTTCCACATGCAGGCAGAGCTGCATGTCTCCCAGCGTCATTCATAAATTTGTTTGTTTCACTGCTGATTGTAATGGGTCACATCATTGGCTTCGTATGTGCTACACATTTATTTCTATTTATCAGATCGCGATATGTTTCTGTGAGAATGTATGCAGGAGTTCATGTGTGCATAGTTGAAGGTGTGTGTGCGTGTGCATGTTTGTGCGTCCATCCAACAACAGACCCATCCTAAATGTTGCCTTGGCAACAAGCTGACTGAAGTAAATGAGTGTCCCGGCTTTGCCGAGGGATTGTAGGGAAGCAATATGCCAGCGTTCCACCCCATTAGTTTGATAGACAGGCTGTTTGGCCTATAAGAGGTCAGCTGGCAAGGGCAGCTGTGTTATTATTCCACAGGACAGGCATTAGGATTGGTTTTACTCTTGTGTCAATCTACCTGTTTGTGCGTGTGTCTGTGTGTTGTTTGGGAGGAGGCAAAACTCGTCTTGGCAGTACAATAATTGCCTTGTGTGTTGTTAGGGCTGAGTAATATACCAATATTGTATATTGCTCAGATATACTGTAGTACTCGGTGTTAATTAATAAGCCATGGGATCTTACACAATGGCGCAGTTGGTAGCACAGCAAGAAGGTTCTGGGTTCGATTCCCGGCCCGGGGTTCTCCCTGTGCATGGTGGGTTCTCTCCGGGTTCTCCAGCTTCCTCCCACAGTCCAAAAACATGACTGTCAGGTTAATTGGTTTCTCTAAATTGCCCCTAGGTGTGAGTGTGTGTGCCAGTATGTGAAAAAACGACAAGGGGCTTTGATGTCAACAAATTTAGTGGTACAAGTAGTGATAGAGGGATGTGGTGAGGCAGATTAAAATGCAAGCAGGCTGAATAAATTTAGTTATGAAAAAAAAAGCTGTAGATACTTTGCAAAATGGAGGACAGAATTCGTAAGATAACTAAAATTTTTTAAACAAAAATAACTACTTCAAAATAATGTTTTGATTATTTCTATACTGAATATTATTTCTTACCACAAAAATCATTCATAATTTCCTACCAATTAGGCTAAAATTTATGGAACAATATAAATTAAGATCCCTTTACGTACTTAAAAGTAGCCTCTTCTACAGGAGTCCAGCTACAAGAACCAAATCTTAGGAGGTTTGCTTTTTGCTCCTCCTCCCTGCTGTGTTACACTGCTGTAGTGCAAAAGAATGGGTGTGATCAGCGCATACACAAGCTCAATTGACAGCGCTAAGACCCTCCTCCTGTATCTGATTGGTTTGTCCTGACCGCGACCACACAAAGTAGGCAGAGGAGCGTGATTTTTTCACTGACTACCTGTCTCTCTTATACTGTCCAAACATAATGACAGTTTTAATAAAAGTTACCTACTGCTGCTTTAAGTTATATGATTTTATTGCCAGAATATACTCCCATACGATTATTGGAGCAAGTTGTGAGTGCAACATTTCAGAGCTTCTGTTTTTAAAATGCGCTGCACTCCCTGCAGGTTTGGAGAATTACATTTTTCATTCTGAAATGTAAACACACAGTTTCAGGTTTTTTCAGTGCATAGCAGGCATGAAATTTACAGAAGAAGGTTTAAAGGCAGTGTTGTTGATTTATTTATTTTAATTTTTTTTTTACACCAGGGTATGTAGAATAATGTATCAAAGCCCAAATCTTGTGTCTGCTCTGGGGTGTGTTTAGTTGGCGTTGGATTGAGGGCTGAATGCGCTAGCCAGGTAAACATATCGCCAATTATCACCTCACAGCCCCCTGCCTCCCGTCCTCCTCAGTCCAGCATCTGTGAGACATAACACCTAAACTGATCAGCCGTCTGTTTGTTGGCTGTTCACTGCTCTAAAGAAGCCAAAACACTAATAATTTTCACCTTTTTTCTGTATCCATCCATGCATCACATCTTTTTAATGTGCTCAAAATTCCCCTCTTTCCTGTTTTATCCTCTCTCTCTTCACTTGCTTCCTTTTTTCCACTTGATCCACTCCCAAATTCATTTCTCTTTCTCCAGCTGTGTGTCTGTCTCACCCTTTGTTTTGTTGTTGTTTGTCTCCTCCAATCTCTCCTTTTCCTGGAACACTGCGCTTCAACGGCCGGGAACGTTGATGTGATATTTTCAGTGGTAATGAAGGATAAATAATGAATGCTGTTCTTTTAATATGGAAATCAGTTTGACACTTCTTAAAAGATTTTCTTTCGCTGTCTTGTAATATAAATTAAAATTCATGACTAATTTATTCTGTTGAGGTCTGTTGGTGGCATTAGTTGTTGCCAATTACGGCTGATTGTTGGTTGTTTAGGTGGCCCATTTGCATGTGACGGGGTCAGTGGAGTATGAACAACAAGTGTCCTTTGACACTGCGATGCGGTTTCTGTGGGCTTCGCCTCTCCTGCTGCTTTAATTAAGGTGATATTAGGGAAAGTCATCTAGAGGAAAGATCACAGATACATGGATATTGCAGGAAGAAATTTAAATGCATCGTGTACAGCTTCCACGCAGGTTCGGTGTCACTATTTCCTATTTATGCAACATTTAACATTGGTCTAAAATACAATTGTAGAAAAATGAGGACACTGTATGAAAGAAATTTTAACATATTTGGACGTATGAATATTTTAGATCAATTTTAATATTGAATAATTTAATCAATACAGATTCATAGCATTTTAAAGGAGGTTTGCCCTCGTTATCTAGCCTGGTTTGGTCCAGACTGTTGAAGTGAGAGTGAACACAAAACAGCTGTCTGAAGCCTTACAAAAGAAGATTGTTGCAGCATATGAGTCTGGTAAGGATTTATAGAGATCTCTATCAATTTGAAATCAGTCATTGCACTGTAAAGAAAACAGTTTGCAAAACAACCACCAACTTGCTCAGGTTTGGCTGCGTCTTCCCCCTGAGAGCACAGTGTAAGATGTTAAGAGACATTCAGAAACACTAAAATGTTTCAGTTTCCAAAGTACAATCAAAAAGAGATGGTACAAGTTTAAATTTTAAGAGCAAGAAGAACACAGTCTTGACTGAAGTTTGCAAGAGTGAACATGAACAAAGACAGGTTTTTGATCATCTTAATCAATACCAAATGAATAGAAAACCTAGCGATGGTGATTATGATCATTATGATAAACATTGCAGTGACAACAGCAGTTGTAGTGAATGTTATTTTTTTCTCTTTCCTCTCTTATCTGTACTTTCATCACCCTGTATCCCTTAGCATTTTGGAGGCTCTATCCAATTGGACAAATATTACATTAGAATAAAAAATACAAGTTCACAACACTTGGAATATATTTGAAAATTTACGCGCTGTTACTGCGATGGCGATATGTTGTATTCTTGACAGCGTGAACCACGATGGAGGACATGTTTTGCTTAACCCAATTCCTCCATTACAGGAAAACTTGGCAGCAGCACTTTCTTTCTTATGCCTTAGCCATGAGTTTCTGGTTAAGTGATAACAAGACAGCTTAACTTTGTCACATTAACGACTTTTCTTCTTGCTACTCTTCCATATATGGGAAGTAAACAACTAATAGTTACCTTGTCGTCAAGATGGTGGGACCCTTAGGTTTACGCAATATAGACTCTGTCTACTAATGTGATGATTTATGAAGATTCCTTGGGTACATTGGATGTAACTTTATTTTTATTTTGGTCATTTGTAATAAATAAACATCTGTCATAAAACATTAATCCAAATTGATAGAAAAGGTGCAAGCTGAAGCTTTATCCACCAATCCTAAACTCATGTTTACAGAACAAAGACATCATAAGTGCGTTTGTCAGTATTCAATTTGCAGCTTGGAGTTACAATACAAAAAAATGGATTGAAGTATCGACCTAATCAGAAATGATAAAACATCAATATTTACATTTTGTCTTGAGTAAGCCTCCTGTAAAATACATAGCAGTTTGTGATTGTTGGTGTGAAACAGTTAAAGGGGTATGAATAATTCTGCGAGGGGGGGTAGTTATTGGTGTTAAGCCCCCCTGGTGTGATGGGGCATTAATATGTGTGTGTTTCAGCATTGGTGAAATACAACCTAATTTCTTCTCTCAGCATGTTACAAATTGGTGCCTAAAGCTGCGTGCACAAAGCCACCGGACTGTTACATCTGCCATCGACACTGCTGTCACTTCCCATTAGACCCATTTTCAAATATTTCCAACGTCGAGCTCTAGTTTCACGTAGTTGCTATGAATTCATGACTCTGCGTCTGCTTGTTTGTCTTGTTTTGAAAGATGAGGATGATGAAATCCACTGGTAGAGATGTATGCTCAGACATGCAGCTCTCCATTGGTTTTGTTCTTGGAAAGGTGAGTGCAACAGCAACCTCTGTGCAACAGCAGAAGTTCAAGCATCTAAATTTTGTAATTATTTTGTCAACCTTGAAAAAAATAACATGCATCTCTGGAATCTTTCAGAAGCTGTGAATAAAGGGTTAGAGAACAATATGTTCTTCTTTTGGCAAGCAGAAATTCCTCTTTCAAAGCACATTGTAAGACAGACAAAGGTTAATGCTATGCAGCAGTTTGCACTTAGTTGCTCTTCAGTCATTTGCTTCCACAAAAAGTCAGACTCCTAAGAAGTCATACTTCATTTTTCTCTAAATATCTTCACAAAATGTGTCTAAGGTCAGTCTGCTGCTGTTCAGATTACCTAAAACCTGTTCAAGCAAAAACTATAAATGCAGCGTTAGAGTTTTTTTTAGTAGCCATTTTCCGTTTTTCAGTTTTCAAAAACCTTGAGCTGCAGAAATGTATTTATTTTCAAGAGCTTTAAGTATCTATAAGAGCAGCAAATGAAAATATTTTTTCAAAGCTTTGTGTTGTCAGTGATCTTTAATATTTTATAAGTGCAGCTGGGACGTCCCTTCCTGTGTGGGAGAGCAGTTGCTTTGAAATCAGAGATTTTCTATTATTTTGACTTCAGAGTTGATGATTTAAAAGAGCTTTAGCATATTGGGAATTAGCGCAACTAGTATCTAAACGGTTGCCTTTGTTGTCATATTCTAGATATATAAAACCTTACAGCAACTCTCCAAATACAGCATAATAAGCAGAAATTGAGATCTTAAAAGGACAAATCATGGTGACTGTATTGGTCCTGTTCAGCCTTCCTATTATCTGATGAAAGTCTTGTTCTTTCTTTAGTGAAAGTAGTCTGATTTTTAATTCCATCTTACATTGCTGTCCTTCTTTTCATTTTTACATTGTTTGGTAACAGTATCCACACCAAAAAATCTTGTTCCAGTAATCTGGTTGAGCTTGTTAAAGCATACTGACTGATCCAGTTGAAAATGAGTCAGTTCTCACCACCAGCTGATTTCTCTGTCCTTCTCTTGGTTAAACTGTCATAAGTCATAAATCCATTACACCTTTATTTTCCAAGGTCTCATCTGGTTAAAATACACAGATGATCCAGTACATTTCACCCTCTGCTGTATTTCATTCAGCAAAATCTTTGCCCTGTCAGGTCATGGAGACATTTGTCTGATGAGGATTTAGGTTCTGTCCTCTAAAAGCTCAATCTAGTCAGGATTCATGGACTTTTCAGGTCTGTTGACACGTCGTTGCTGTTTACCTCAACCCCCTTCCTCGGTCCATCCTTCAGGAATGCCTTTGGTATGGAGACTGCGAGAATGGCCTGCTATGCACAATGTCAAGCAGAATCCCTCTGGTCTCCCAGCTAAAAAAATGCAGCTTTACCAAGATGATCAATCTTGCTAATTATTCTGTCTGCAGATTTATTGTTGTGGCAGATTTTTTTGTGTAATTTCCGGCTGTGTGTGACATTGCATAAACAAATCTGCTGAAATATTTCCATTTTCTGTTCAGTTTAGGCATCTAAATATTTTATGAGGAGAAATGGATTTTAATTTAGCCATTGTTGCTTTCTGCAGCATGAGCAGATGGACTTCATAGTTACAGTTCTGGGAACGTGATAGATAATATCGATGCTCTCGGTCGCAGGCCGACCTTCAGCACTAATACACCTGCATATTTTCCTGCGGTGAGGGAGCGCCGCTGGTGCAGCTTCACATCAAACGCATCTTTCATTTGCACTCCCTCTTCACTCATGAACTCTTCCTTCATATTTCCGGCTGCATTGAAGTGACAGAGCACTGTCTCAGTCGACCCAGTGGTGTGCAGTACTCCTGCTGGGCTATTACACCGGCTCCCACAGAGGCAGAAGTTGCCACAGCCAGTAAAAAAGCTAACACGCTCTGCCCTCGGTGGATGCTGTCAGACGATAGCTGTCCTGCATTAGTGAGGTGGGAGTTGAGAAGAGGCTGATGGGATGAATTAGTATTTATTAACTGTAGTGAAACATTTCAGGCTGTGTTCAGAGACGGAGTGAGCTCCGTTTATTCGACCCCCACTCTTCTCATCTTCGTTTGACTCGAAGCAGTCCAAGTTAAACATAAGATCCTCAAAGAGACTTTCAGCTAAATCCACACAGGGTGATTCATGCACGAGCAAACAGGGTGGCTGCGGAGTCAAAATGACCTCATTTGCTGCTAAATGGACAGGATGTGCTGGCTGCAGTTTGTAGAAGGAATTAAAAAATCATCACGAACACTGCTATAATATGCACCTATGCCACATGAGAGGCTGCCGTGATGATTCTTACTGCAGGAATGATTTAATTCAGCTGCTCAGCACTACCTTAAAATACTTTCGCTGAAGAAGGTATTCTGAGGTTATCTTTTCGATGTTTCTGCATTTCTTTTGAGCTTCTACGTTTTGTTTGTAGCTAAACACGGTATTATTGAGCGGCATTATTGACTCACCAATGAGAACTGTTAATAGCTGCTTCACACAGGAAACTGGTGAAAGCTGTCAATCCCACAGAGACGGCAGCAACACAAACCACCAGAGCTGATTGCAACCACTTAAGACGGCCAGCCTCCAGAGAGTCCTGCCAGTATTAAGCATGCTGTACTCCTACGTCACATCACATAATCAATGTACAGTGTACAGGAGGTCAGAGGTCAACCAGCTGGACTATTTCAAGACCTTTAAAGTGATTTTGTTTATTTTAAAGAATAATAATCATATTTAGAGAATGATTAAATAACATATTTGGAAGATTTCTGTCAAAATATTAAAATAAGGAAAAATGACTTGCCAAGAATACATGATTTTGTTTACAGCAAAATCACAATTTACATTGTACCATATTGTTAAAGTAACAATATTAGAGAAGATTTAGATCCAAGAACCTTTGGGGACTAATGTTAAGTTTTATTTATTCTTTTAAACAGCATTGATGAACTCACTATCTTTCATTACTAATGCTTTATTGTCGTATTGCCCGTTCCTATGGAGAATAAGTAAATACTCCGATATATTGCAGATAAAATATATTCAAAATGTGCTTCTCCAAAATAAAAATAAACAGACAAATACATAAACTCCCTATTAAAGATCCTAAAAGTGACCTGGAGGTGTAAGCATCTCCTCAAACATAAATACGTGATATATTGTGTCACAGCCAAATTCAGTTTAGATTGAATTTGCTGTAATTATAAATACATAGTATCAATGTAATGGCTGTCATTCCAATGATTAATTACTCTAAAGGTTAGTTCTTTTGTTAGATTGGATGTTGGGACATCAAGTTGTGATTTTTTTTTTTCTGGACCAGAAACTGAGAGGCTTCGTAAACACTAGAATGCAGCATAAGACAAAAATGACCGAGCCGTCAGCTGATTAACATTAAAATCGGATCAACAGACTCAGATATTTTCTGTATTCATTCATTGGTATTGAAAGTTGGTGGAAATTATACCCCTGGTATAGTTTTTAAAAGGAGACTATTTAAAATGTAAAAAGCATGTGAGCAGTTTAAAGTATGGGCAAAATGTGATGTTATTGGCTTTGTAAAGCAAAAAAAAGGAAAAGCTAGAGCAGACTTGGACTTTATGAGGTAAAGTTATCTAAGATTTAACTGAAGCAGACACACATAATTCAGGGAAGCAGGGAGGTCTAATGGGTGAGAGCAGTCTTGGCCCAGATCTCGTTGATAAAACTAATCACCTTGTATCAGTATTGGCAAAACCAACCCAGATACAAGGGAAGGAATTCAGCTGTCTCAGTGCAGAGGGCAGCACACCATTTAGCCTTGCAGCCCTCCCATTTATCATCCCTGTTAGAGAACACTTTTTCATATTTGACCCCTTTGTGAGTTTTATGTGTGAGTGAACTTAGTTTTCTGTAATATCAATAAAGTATTCATATCCTTCATTCATATCCACATTTTGTCACAGAAAAACTACAAACTTCAATGTTTTATTGGGGTTTTGTGTGATAGACTAAGTTAATGGTGTTTGGTTGCCTTATGAATAAGTGTAGCATACATTTTGTCTTTGTACCCCTTTACTTCAATGCCCCTAAATAAATTAATTGTACCTAATTACTTTTAGAGATCATCTAATAGAAATGTGGCCTCTGTCTACTATAAGAACAGCTGTTCTCTGAAGTCCTCAGGGGTTTGTTAGAGTACAAACCTCTGATATCAAATATCAAAACCAAGGACTACAGCAGACAGACGACGGATAATGTTATGGAGAAGTTTAGAGCAGAATTAAGTTATAAAACACTTTTAGCTTTGAACACCATCACCTCACTTAAGGGCTACTACAAGCCACGCCGAGCCGTTTGTTGCGCCAAAGCAGTTTGATTGACAGCAGTCTGCATTCATTGATTGGGCCATGATTTATGTCACTGCAAACTCAAACAGCGTCTCAACCAACGCTGTGGACCGACGGATAGCTGCTCAGTATGGAAGAGTGTAATTTTGAGTTTAATCTTGAGGAGCTCTAGGAACACATGCATCAAATTTCGCAGCTGTGATTTAGCAGCGCTGCAAGCAACACGTCTCTATGAAGAACAGGATCTCAACGAACAAAAGAGGAACTGTGGCTCTGGTCAACAATCTGTCGGAGCCACAGTTTTGAGGTGACCGGTGGGAAACAATGGAAGTACATGATGTTACTTTGGCATGATGTGCATTTTACTCTGTTTGGGATTTTTTTTATCAATAAACTTCATGTATAGATACTGGTTTACATCTTCTGGCTGCATTACCCAAATAAAAAAATTTCTACAATGTAGACAGATTTGTAAATATAGCAAAAAATAATCAGTTCATTTGATCTGTTTTTATTTTTTGGACCAGCAATAAATTTCTATAAGACAAAATGAAATATCTGGGTTTAGTTGAGTTCATCGATGTTCTCTATTGCTGAATGTCGCTGCTAGCATCATCGGAAAACCGACCATATTCCTGCTCACTCACGCATTCACGCCCACAATGGTGAGAAACAGACGCTAATAGAGACTCTCCAAACTGAACCAACAGTAACCAGTTAGAGGAAGACTTGATGATGTATAGGCGACTTTAGGTCTGTGTCTTTTCTGAAACAGCTTTAAGATGCCACAGCATATGTGGAGTGAGATCTGGAAAAGTAAGACCAGAGTAGAACGTTTTACCCCAGACATAAACTGCTGTGTGGCAGAAAACTACCACTGACTATAGCGGCTAGTCGGGTATGTCCTCAATAGAAGCTGGTTAGAGTTGATCTGAGTTGGATAAACAGAAGCAGCTTTCAGCAGGAAAACAAGATTAGACATACAGCCAGAGTTACAATGGAATGGGTTATAGCTAAGCTTTTATTCTTGCCCTAAATTGGCCCAGTCAAAGTACAGACATAAATCTAGCTGACAATACTTGATGTTTACAGACGCTTTTCATTCATTAGTCTATCACATAAAATTACAATGAAACACACTGAAATCTGGGTTGTAACATTACAAAATAGAATAAAGGGTCAATCTATCCGTCTAGTTCAGAGAATCTTCACAAATGGTGTCAGTGATTTTCTCTCTCTTATGAATGCGTTTCTCAGTAGTGATGGACTGCAGGGCCGCTCCAGAGAGAGTGGAGAAACAAACCCTTTGTCTTCTGACATTTCCAGCAGTCTGCTTCAAGCCGAAGCGAACATAAGCCTTCTTTGTCGACTGTCACCACCAATAAAGTCTGCCTGGTGTTTTGCCAAAAGTAGATTGCTTGGAGCCCTGGAAGATGGATCCTGCTATAATTTTGACTTGTGGATTGGTGGAAAAGTTTGTCAGATATGAGGCGTTGTAGATCCTGCATGGCTCGGTGGGATCCTGACGTTATTTCAGCTTGTGCCACCTCAGCATGGAAGTGGCACATCTAATTTCAGGTCAGCTCTGTGGCCCTGATTTAAGCGGATCAATTCATCAAGCTGCTCAAACAATGCATTAATCAGGTTATGTGAACATGCAGGCATGAGTAGTTTATGACAGGGGTTATCAACACTATTTGCTCAAGGGCCAATATTTTTCACAGCAGACAGTGTGGCGAACATCCTTTGATGAGCCTGTCTGTTTTATTGAACCCGTTTCACTCTGACGGTGTTGTCATGTTTCCTCTGCTCTTATTTTCCACGAAAAATTATTGAAAACATTGGAAAGACACGGGGGAAATTTTCCTTTGAACATTCTGGACACATTTTCAATTTAAGTGCAGAACTTTTTATATTCAATCTCAAACGTGGTTTGCGCTTCAAATTGTCTTCACACTCAAATATTCTCCTCTCTTCCTCAAAGCTATTTTTCTGCACTCGGATTTAATCCTTTCTGCACAAAATTTCTCTCCTTGTATTTGCTTCTTTCTTGCACTCAAAACTCCCTGCAAATGTTAAAACATTACCTCAGGTCTGTCCCCTCTGCTCGGCGTCTTGGAGCAAAGTGGAAACTCTGCCTGGTAACCGTCTCGGCCAATAGAATCGCAGCATGTCGTCGCTGCCTTCTTTTGGGGTTCTCCTGTTTTAGATCCCCTAAAACAGGAGGGGATCTAAGTCAAGATTGATTTCAATCTTGACTTTAAATAAAAATGGCTGCTCTTGAATTCTGGTAGAATACGTCCTCTAAACAAACACTACTTATGAGGGAACTGTAAAATAAAAAATGGCCTCAAAGTTTATGTTTGACAGCAGCAGTGCATGAGGTAAAGATGCATTTGTTTTGACAGAAACCAGGACACGATAAAGATTTTTGTTTGCTTTAGAGCTTCAGGTTAATCTTCCCCTAACTCAGGATCTTGATGGACGCATTTTATTTTAGCTAATCCAGAAAGCTCGGACAAATAAAACATTTACTAAAATCAGGCTTGGTAAGACCAGTTGTTTGACCCAAACGGCTTTTCAATCACATTTTCTCAGTGTTTTAATGAAAGTCGGTGTCGTATTTTCACTAGTTAAATATGAATTTTTACAAACATCTGTGCTGCTTAAACCAGCCTCAGAAGAAATTGAATTTACATTCTTTGATTTATGTTAGATGTCTCTGTGGTGTTGGGTGCAGAGTTGGCCGCACTGTCATCAAACTCTGCTGAAGTGGGAGGGTCTCAACCTCCAGTCTTTAAAAAGTAGCAGCAGGATATTTCTGGCTACAACCTGCTGGATATTTCCAGACTGTGATGCCGAAAGATGCAGTGATGGATTTTTTCCTTCAACCAACTGGAAGTAAAATTTCCACCAACTTTCAATACCAATGAATGAATACAGAAAATATCTGAGTCTGTTGATCTGATTTCAAAGACACTTGTGTGCATCCAAATCAATACAAACTGCAATACAAAATGTTAATCAGCTGACGGCTCGGTCAGCTGTGACAGGTTATGGTGGAATAGAAAACTATAGATGTAGCTGACCACTAAAGAAAATATTGAGCAAAATTGTTAGAAATATAGAAACTATACATAACTGCTGCTGAATACATCTGCATGGACCAGATCCTTGTTTACAATGTAAAAGTTATTGTTTGGAAACACAATTCACTTTGGTATAGAATAATATATTTTGTCTGTAAAAATCGAAAAATAACTAAACTGACAAATGGGAGCACAAAGTGTCAGAATAAAGATACTAAAAATAAGGAATCGTGATAAAATGACTGCACAACTGAATCGAAGGTAGATGTATCCATTAAGTGCAATAAATTTAGTCTATTGTTTTACCAAGCAGGCAGGGGAAACTTAATAAATGAGGGTTTAATTCTGCCCTACTTATTGGTCTCTTTTGCTCTCTAGAGTCTCATGTTGGCGTGGGAGGAATTATGTTGGGTTGGTCCATCTTTACCTTGTGTCTTGTTTAAGTTTCATTAAATAAAAAGGTTCTTGATTTTAAAAATCTATGAAAAATTCAGGCTTTCAGCTCCTCTTCAGCTCCTACTTGTTGAATAATGGCAGGATTTCTTTGTAAAAGAAGAATTGAGTCGTGCAACTGAAGCATCAGCATAAAGGCCAACTTTGTTCATGTTGAGGCCAGAACTTGTTCATGAATATTATCTGTGTGAGAGCATAATTCATTCACTGCAGTCATAATCCTGCTCTGAGCGGCGCTACAACTGACTCATTCATCAGATTGTGTGTATTCTAGGAAAACTTAATACTTTGTGGGCCGAATTGGATGAGCTTGTGCACTGGCATCTGCCTGGGGACCAGTTTAATATCACTGCTTCATGCTCACATAACTAAAAGATGTAATTAAAATCAAAATCTTTATCTGCATTAAAGCTGCAGTATGTAACTTTTACAGAAATTAGTTAAAACTGTCACCATGTCCTGACAGTAAAATATGAGACTGATAATCTGTCAAAGGATCAATCTCCCCCTCCTCCCAGAACTACTATTCCCAGTCAGAAACAACCAATCAGAGCCAGGAGGAAGATCTTTGTGCTATCAGTAAACCACGTGTATGCGCTGCTCAATGATGGATAAGCAACATTACTGTTGCAGGAAAACTGTTCATCTTCCGTCATCGGTGGATTTGCTAAAACCAAAGCATTCCTGGCAGGTTTTGTTGTGTTGCACAAGCTGTAGCATAGCAGGAGGATGTGAGCAGCACGTACAGAAGGATGATTGAGAGAGTTAAGACCCTCCTCCCTACTCTGATTGGTTGTTTTTGACCAAGATGTGTATTTATGTTGCTGACTTCAAGAGCTCGATTAATTTTACAGATTATGTCTCCTCTTATATAATGTCACAAAATAGTGATAGCTTTAACAAATATGTGAAAAATAAAATATTTTTAAAATAAAATTTAACATGCCTGTTTGCTTTTAATGAGATTATTCCAGTGAATAATGTCCAGTTGGAGCTGGTATACTCTGATAAACCATCGCTCACTAATACGTTTATCTACTGTATGTGTGTTACTTCAGACGAAAAAAGAAACAAAAGTGTGCTTAATTCCCTTTTATTTTACTTTTATCTCTGCTTTTCGTGTATTTTCCTCTTCCTCCCAGCTGAATATTCTTACATCTGCTGCTTTCCCTCATCTCTCCCTCTCTCCCTCTTATCACACTTGTTCTGTTTCACAGTCGGGCTGCGTCAAAGTTGCCGTGTCCAAATACACACAGAAACCCACAGAAAATTCAGCCTGAGAAGTTACACACTCTCATCGTCGACATGCAGTGTTCCACACACACACACGCACACACACATTGGAGCTTGTTTGGGTGGACCCTGAGGAGGGTAGCCAGTGTTCAGAGCTCGTCTGTCACGCCCCCGCTCCTGTGCAGCCTTAGTTTGACACGGCACAGCATGACAAGGCACACCACGGCTCGGCACTGCATGCAGGATGCCAACTTAACACAATAACGTTGAGATAACATCAGACCCCTGCCTGGAGCTACTCGCACACCGCTGTAACAGCTGGTCCGTATACAGTCAGACGGAGACGAGCACCGCGGGCCGACATGCTGAGCTGTGACATATGGATGGGTGTTACAGGACTATTTTCACCAAGAGCTGACAAGTCTCCCAATGCAGTGACAGCGCCGCCACTGACAGATGTGTTTTATTCTTGGCTAATTACGAATTGTTTACACCACACTCTGACTTTAGATCTGTTTCAACAAAAAAGCAGCGTCTTTAACATCTTGGCACAAAGCAGATGCTGTGGATGATTAAAAAACTGGATGGCTGGTTAACTTTTTGATGCAGTTTAAAGTCTATCCACTGCGAACTGTTTACAGAACTAACCTCTGTGTTGCAATGTTACAACACAGTAGAGGTGACATGTTGTGACCTCAGTGGTCAGTGATTAAGGCTGAACAGACACTTCACAGTGACGACTGTAACACTCTGGTGACTGCTGCAGCACCATGAAGAGTTGAGAGAGATAAAAGCTGCAACGTGTTTGACTTGTCGTTCTCCAGCCTCCTGCTACGGTGGCTCAAGAGGTTAAAGTTCATCCTGCAGTGGATGGGTTGTCAGTTCAAGCTCCGTTCGTTGTTGTCCTTGGGCAGGACGTTTTACCCACCTTGCCTTCTGGTCAGAGAGCTACAGGTAAGGCTACGATGTAGCTTACCACCATCGGCGTGTGGATGCCTGAATGTAGTGTGGAGCACTTTCCAGAGGTCTTCCAGTGAAACCTTCATTTGATCCAGTTGTGTTGAACTGAGGAATGAACGAAAACATGCAGGATTTCCCTCCAGGACCGACGACTTTCTAAAGAAACCCAGCCGTTTACTGTGGCTGTGTTCTCACAGCAGGGAAATGCAACCCAAATCTGATCATGGATTTTTGTTTTTGTCCATATCTGACTTTTTTGTGGATGTCTGAAAAAAATCTGAATATGCATATGATTGTTTTAAAGCAGTCTGAATGGTCATGTCGCATTTTTTCCAACTCTTACATCGTTGATATAAGACATTCTGCATCAGAAGAATCCAGATGCAGCTAATACAGACATAAACAACGGCTGAAAATTATAATTGTGAAAAAAGTGCGTGTCAGTGAAGTGTATTATATCCCAATCCCACCACTTCTCTACATAAGTTGCTATTAATACTCTACAGAAGTTATCGCTATTAGATATAACTTCTGTCATCTTGTTTAGATTTTGTGGCAGTACCGTCAGCTCTTAATAACATTAAAATGGATCCATAGACGCAGCGTCCATTATAACCTCTGTAAACAATTCGCTGCTGTGTGACATCTGCGGGTTTTTTTCTGCGCTCGCAGGTTGCTTTGGGGTCGTTAACCAATTACACAGAAGTTTTATTGTGGTCCCATTTACTGAATATAAACAACAATGTGAGAAAAATCTGAATTGAGCGTTTAGACCTGCTGTGTGAACGTAGCAATCCTTCGTACTAACAATGCACGTGGTGACAGTGGACAGGAAACACTCCTTTCCACTCTTTGATTTCCAACAATGGGTTTTATTTTACTTTCTACAAAACCGTGAATTGAAAAACTAATGGAAAACTAAAACATTCAACTTGAACTTCAGATGACAGTACAATATTTTCTCGAGCAAATAGGTCAGAATTTGAAGTGCAATAAGTTGGATTGTTGCCACTTTAAAGTTGTTAGATACGCTGGGAAGGCAATACAGTAGGTTTAAAATAAGGAGAAGCCAACAGTCCTCCACAGAGCTACCTGTGGAGGTTCGATTCCCAGCACATCGTTTTCTCTGGCTGCCTGGCAGAAATAACGACAAGCAGCGCTTCAAAATCCTGAAAAAATTATAATAATAATAAAAAATTGTTAAGTTTGTGAATGTATTCAGAAATTGTTTTTCGAAGGTGATTTGTTGTGATGTTTCTGTGTTTAGAACAAGATTTTTGTGTCAACCAGGGAAGCTGTCTATTCTCATATTTTGTTTTCAGTCTTCCTTGAAAAAATAAATATAAATATTGCCATTCTTACAGCTGCTTCAGTCATGTGAAACCGTTAAAAAAAACATCCTTCAATCAGTTGTTTCCATTATTGATAAAACAAATGTTATGAAAACAAGTAATTTAGTACATTTCTAATAAATTGCTAGTGCTCTTGCTGCAGGAGTGGTCTTTTTGTTTTCCTTTTTTTAACTAAACAAACGGCCTGAAACACAATTTTCCAAGGACATCATTTCCAGGCTCTTTCATCCCTCAATTTCCTTTCATCTCTGCTCTGCCGAGGACACAAAACACACAAAAATACTGCAGAGGTTCCTCATTATGCTGAGTTAGAAAAACATTACGAATCAAATTGGATTTTGCAATTTTTTCAGCACTGTGTTCAATTATGATTGCTATTTATACACAGTCTGAGCACAAGCCAATCATATCACAGGACGATTTGCGTTAATTAAAAGAGTCTGTGAAACTTAACGAGCTTTAATCATTAAATAACTAAAAAAATCTAGTTAAATGGATGGGTAAATATTAGATCTATATGTGGGAACTTGGATGATAAAACTGCTTAGACCAAGTCTGTGAGAGTATTGACTTTAGAGGGTGCAAGGAATTCAACTTCCAACTTGAAGTACAATTGGCTCTGCTGTAAAATTGCTTTTGCTGCTTCATTGCCCTTCTGGAAATGAACACAGTCACGGCCTTTAGATGTGGCGGGGATCAGAAATAGAGGCTCATTTCTAAGTGTTATGTAGATTTATGATAATTTAATTAATAATGGCTAATTGACCAAAAACCCAGATCAGCTGAGTCTTTAATAACACATTAAATCAAGTAATTACCGAAGGCAGGAGCCCTGAAATCCATTCAAGACCCTCACATACAAAGAGCGATGTGGTTCGACTTGAGCAGGAGTCTTTAGATGACACAAACTCCCAACCATCCCAGCAAATGCACACATCATCCAGGTCCAATTCCCACTAAGCAGGGGCTCCAGTGAACATGCCCGCTGGACTTGAAACAAAGGTTGAGCTCCTGTAAGCAGTCAGATTTCAGCGGATTCACAGAAGCAGACCAGCTGCCTTAGTCTCCCATTGTCTGTGTTTGCAGTGGACGGAGCCATCCACCGGGCTGCAGGTCCGCTGCTCAAGAACGAGTGCGCTTCTCTCCACGGCTGCGAGACGGGGGAGGCCAAGATCACCTGTGGCTACGGCCTCCCGGCAAAGTGTGAGTGTAAAGTGTCATGCTTGTTTGTGTAGCTCTCAGCAGCTTGGGTGAGGCGGCTCGGTGTGGTGCTGCTGGACCACATCCAGGTGTGAATGTGTGGGAAAGGGTGACAATAATGTAAGGTGGCTGCAGCAGAGAGGAATCCGCACTGTTCAATTTCCTGTAAAGACACAAGAAGAGCAGAGAATGTTTTCAAAAAGCACATTCATATTGTATGATTAATTTGAGTTAAAATATCACAGTATCATTATGGTTTACACAAAATGTGAGCCAATATGGTCAAATTTATTTTATTTATTCATTTTTTACAAGAAGAATTATTCCATATTTTAGCTTTCACAGCTATAATAATGTTTATTTATTGTAATTATTTATAATTTTTAACATTTTAATTTAAAAACAGCTTTTAAGATCCTGTTGCTCAGAATATAGTTACATTTTGTTGTTCTGCTCTTTATCGTATAATTGTAGCAAGCTAATGTTATCCGTTTAGTCAGCTGGGCTCTCTGCGCCGGTAGAAGCTTATTGATGATTGTAGCTGTATAACTGTAGTAAAACTATAACTTTGTTCAACATTTCAATGACCTGGGCAATCTTAACTAATCTTTATCTGGACCAAAGATGTGAATTGAGACCCAATTAGGACAAACATTAGTCTTATTTCCTGAAAAGAATCAGAACATTTTAAACCCAGAGTTTTTTCTTCAAATATAACAATATAAACTGGAAGCTGGGCTCAAACCTCTGACCTGCACCAGGTTTCTGATGTCACTGCACGTGAATCTGATACAGGAGGAAACATTAAAAATGATTAGAAAGGCAGAAATTATACAGAACTGCTGCTGAATTAATCTGCATGGACCAGATCCTTGTTTACAATGTAAAATATATTATTTTATATGCATCTGATCCATGTTTGTTTTGAAACACAATTTATTTTGGTATGTAATAATATTTAATTTGTTCCATAGTCTTAAAAAAAAGGTTATTCTGTGATCACTTAGCAGATAAGCAGCAAAACTAACAGCACTAATCTTACCTCTTTTTTTTTAATTAGCAAGTTTAAACAGAAACATGATTTTATTAAAGACGGAAAGCGACTCTGTAATACTTTAAGGAGGGCTACCATTAAAAAAGCAACATTAAAAAAGCAACATTTCTGTCAAAATTTCACTTAATTAGCTAAAAATAAGCTTTGAGCCATTTGAGTGCAGACAGCAGGTGAGAATCAAACCGATGTAAGTAAGTCGGCAATTTCCTTTTTGAGTAGGATAACTGTTTCACAGACTGAGGATCTTCATGTTGTTAAAAACTGTTTCATAAAAAGGATTAACGGGAACAAGTCCTGAACTGTGAACATGAATAATTCAGTTTTAATGATGTGAACAGAACCTGGAACTGGTTCCTGATTGAGAGGAACTGGCACATAACTGGTGATGCTTCTTCAGTTTTCACACCATCTCTGCCATTTTCTTATTATTTATTTATTCTTTATCATCAGAAATGTTTCCAGACAGATTAAACTATCTTTGTTGTAAGTGGGGAAGAAGTATAGCAGCCTTCTTTCAGTGAGCTGACCAGCAGTGCACAGCAGCAGGTGGGGGATGGGCTCCATATATCTGATTGCTTTAATCTGGTGTTCAAACTCACTTTAAAGGGTAAAGCTGGTAAGAATTTGTGTTTAAAAGTAAAACAATTTAAAATGTTGGTGTCGCTTTTTGCTGGGAGCGTCTCTTAGATACATTTTAAAGTGTTTTTCTTTACAGTTGAAGTAGATCATTTGCAGCACCAGCAGGCTGTAGTACATTTACAACAATAACACTCTCTTTCCATTTGTATCTCAGTAAATGGCATCTCTCAACATGACTATGAATGGCGTCTCTCCAAAGTGTGTAGAAAATGATAGAAGTGAAGCATCTACATGATAGTAAATATTTTGCTGGGTGTTTTAGTGAAAGAAGAACCATCTCTTTCAATTTCCATTATGTGACTGCAAATAGAAAAACTTTTAGACCTAAATATAATATTTATCTCTTCATTTATCTGCTGATTGAAAATGTTGTCGTGCCCTTGGGTTTTGTGTTGCTCACCCTTAAATATTTGGTCACTGATTATTCAAGAATTAATATTATTAGCGTTTATTTTGCCAATCAGACTTGTTTAAAGGCTGATTTTGCCTAAAGGTGGTTTAAATTACATTTCATTTAGATTAAACTAAAGAAAGATAATCACACTATCAATGTTTAAATCAATTGAATTATATCTTTAAAAAAATTACATGATCCACAATCCAATCACTGGTCCAACTTGACATCGTGTTTGCTTGCCAGTCTTAAAACGACATTATATAAAATGTCAAAATATCATCAATAAAACGTCTTTAAGGTAAGGTAACTTTATTTATATAGCACATTTTCAGCAACAAGGCTGTTCAAAGTGCTTTATATGAACAAGAAGGAAATACAAACAAAACAGTAAACCAAAGGAAAGAGCAAAAAGGTGTTAGTTCTCCATGTTTAGGTTAAAAGAAAAGGGAGTCATGTTTGCCCTAATGAAACCTTTATTTTCAACAAAACCATTGTAATCCCCATTGCTGCTAACATGCATCCACCTAAAGTAGCTGGTTTATCTACATTTCATCAGAATGGAGACATCTTGATACAACTATCTCGGTAAAATGGCTGAACTGCTGATCAAATGGAACAACTAAATTCAGTGCAATCAGACCAAGAAAGGAACACTTAAAAACTGCGGTGTTTTACAGACTCTCTCTCTGAGTTGCTGTAAATATTTGATGCTGAGGACATAAAACAGAAGTAGCCTAAGAGAATAGCCATGTTCGTAGATCATGTTCAGTTAAATTGCACCTCTCAGAGGTTTTGGCTGAATAAGAAAGGAGAAATGGTCCACTGTAATAAGAAATGTGTTAATAATTTAGCCAATTAAATCATTATCTCACCATTTTCATTCCTCCGAAAATTACTGATTGTTCTGCTATTATGCGCCTACAAAACTTGTTCTGTTAAGCCTCATAATCTAGACTTAACTTACTTGTGTTTGCTTTAGGTAGATCCATCCATTAATTGTCTATATTTTGAAAGGTCAAAGGGTAACTTTTGACATGATCCAGTAAATCTATCGGTCATTTTAGGACTGGAGGAAGTCGGAGTACCCAGAGAGAACCCAGGGCTTCGCCGAGAGAAAATGCCTGGGATAAGTCAAAAACAAAAACAGAGAAAAGCAACCATCTGGAGCCAGACATGAGTTCATCAAACAAGTCAAATATTTCTTTAAAGGAGAGATTTTATGCAAAAGCCACTTTTTTGAGCAGAGAGGAGAAGCGCTTCATTCTGTTCCCACATTGCAATCAAGCCATGCATGTGGAAAGCTGTTGCTGGTCCCAATCTGGATTACAAAACAGGACGTAAAATTGATGCGAAGGTAACTTTTGATGCAGCTTTATGTTTTGTTTCCTTACATTATAAAAGCTGCCAAACAATTATAAGTACTCTTTAATTTCTTTAATGCTGTGGAAAGCTTTTCCATTAAATATCAGGAAGGTAAAAATAACTTTCAGCTTGCCAATTTGTGTTAAAATGTCAATAAAATAGATTTTGTTTTTTGATTGAGAGAAATGTAGTTCATCTTTTGAACTAGTTCTTGTTAACTTGTTTAGCTCTGACTCGGAGTTGAACCAGAGGACAGAATGACCTCCATCAGGAGCAGAAATAAGGTTCAGTCAAATTTTCATGTGCCTAATTTAGACTTTTGTAGTAGAAATCAGTGAGAACTGATCCCATATCAGCTTAAAGAAGAGTGCCCCATTTCTCATTTGCTGTTTAAATTGAATTGTAGGATAGGAAGAGGGGGAGGGACAGTGTTGGATCACTCTAGAAATGTGATTCAGCTTTATTGTAATATTTTACCACTACTCCTTATTGCTTCACAGTAAGTGGTAGTTTTAACATGGGCAATGGCATCAATCCTTTACTCCTCATAAAAAAAAAGTACCAAACAATAAATAGTGATAAGGATATCAGCCATTTAGACTCTGAATACCAGGATTATTTTTCCTAATTAGACACTGAAAGCAGAAGTGCGCTGATTCTCATCTCAGACTTCAAAGTTTGTTTCACAGCTTCAGGGCAGTGCTGCTTAGTATGTAGAGAAAATTCAATAAAACCATTTGTGGCTTCAGAGAGATGCAGAAAATCTGATAAAATCGCCCCGAGTAATGACATCACTTGAGTCAGCATTAGATGCAGCAGACGAGAAAAAAACTCAGCTGTGGGA
This sequence comes from Girardinus metallicus, assembly GCA_903067095.1. Classification (NCBI taxonomy): domain Eukaryota; kingdom Metazoa; phylum Chordata; class Actinopteri; order Cyprinodontiformes; family Poeciliidae; genus Girardinus; species Girardinus metallicus. Next base: position 34,132 of record CAEGAE010098028.1, read on the forward strand.
TTGTAAAGAATGACGGCGCTAATAGGTATTGCAATAATGCGGGAGCCAAGTTTGTACAGCGTTATGGCCACCCAGGTGTGTGTGTAGGTATGAGTGCAGCGGAGATGAAAGCAACAAGGAAGCTGTGTAATATCAGCTTCTGGTCCCATGGAGAGTTTATATTCACAGTAGCAGAGAGGAGACAAAAAAGAACGAGAGAATAGCTGATATAGGCGAGCTTAAGGCAGAAAGGAGAACATGAGTAGAAGTGAGAGATAAGGGGGGAGCAGTGCAGAGGAGAAACGAAGCAGCAGCAGCAGCAGCATCAGCAGCAGCATCGTGGGGGAGAGCAGGGATGAGAGGGAAGCTGAATACAGGGGGGAATTATGAGGAGATGGGTTCTTACACTTCCTGTTTCTTTTTGTTGGTTAGCTTGTGTAACTTTGAGAGACTTAGCTGTAGTTTGTGTGTCTGTGAAATGATACTGCTGCTGATCACTGTGCGCCTTTGTCTGGCTCCAGTCTGCTGCTTTAGCGTGTGCGTGTTGCGCGTACAGTAAGGACGGCGGCGTATCAGTGGAGACGGCGAGAGCAGCCTGTCAGGCCCTATCACTCTGGTACCTGTAACTCTGTCAGCATGAGATCTGGATGACTGACAGCTTTCTGACTCACCGACTGACTGTGTGTGGGTGTCTGCACGAGCCTCTCTGCAGCTCACTCATGTGTGCACGACCATTACCCAGCATGTGGCGTGAAGGCTGGCTCTCCCTCCTAGCAGACAAAATATTAAGTCCCGAGAATAATTCAACATCCGTCTGCTTCAGTGCTTAAACACTCACAACAGGGCTTGATTACCTCTCTGCAGGTGGGGGCAGAGAGGCAAGACAGCAGCAAGAGAAGGAGGGATAACAAAGCTAGCAAGAAAACTAAAGCGTGAGCGAGACAGAGCCCTGGAAAAGGGCGAGAAATGAAATGAAACTCGACAGGAGAGGGGTGGATTGGCTGAGAGACGGGTCCAATCTCATGGACCGGCACTTTGATCTTGATTTGTACGGGCTTGCCACCAGATGTTGGATTTCAAGAGCGTCTGACTCACAAGTTGCCAGATATCCAGGGGACGAGCTGTCAGCCCTCCACACAGACCGTCCATGATGATCCTGCCGCCACTTAGCCAGCAGCATCCCTTTATCGTAACCTAGCAACACCCAAAGTTCACATGCAGGGTCGGGATGTTTACAAATGACAGCTCAAACATTTCAGCTGCACCCATTGGTGCTTTAAACAACATAAACAGCTGCATCTCCATATGTATAATCAGTAATTCAAAAGGGAAAACTCCTAAATCACACAGAGGGATATATTTCAGTGTTTGTATAAGATTAGTTTGACGTTTGTAGCTTAAATACAATGAAAATGCAGTTTATTTATGTAGCACCAATTTACAACACATGTAATCAACAAAAAATCATTTCAATTTAATCATACGTACATTCCAATTGATCCGAGTTATCCAACAGTATAGTAAGCTCAGCTTATTATTCAAATCAGTTTAAAAAGTTTAGATCGAAGGAAACTTTTTTTCTGCAACAGCAGATTGCGTCGAGTCTTTGACTCCCGGTATTAAAGTACATTTACTGTATAGGGAAATCTTGTTTTATTGGCCTTATCTGTCAGTTTAACTTTCTGGAAAAAAAACAAAATGTTGGGTTTTATTAGCTTTAAGCCATAATAATCCAGATTTTACAGAAATATAAAATCTGTCGCTCTTTTTGTAATGATCCTCTACACAAGTTTTCAATAAAATTGATGAAATTAGTGAACTCCTCTTTGCTGTTCTGATTCATTGAGAAGCACCTGTAAGGGAGGTTAAGTTGTTATTCGGCTTGTTGCTCACCTTCCTGCCTGATTGGTTGCCGCAGATCGCTCACGCACACAGGAGAACCCTCTGTGTGTTTGGCAGTTGTCAAACAGGGGAACATCGGCCAACTCGTTGTTAACCGAGCGCACCAGAGCTCACCTGTGTACCGATAAGCCTCTAACTCTGCCAACTAGCTCCCAGCTGGCCGTATTCCCCTGCTAAACGTCCTGAGGTGCAACACTGCTGAGGAAAAATGTGGGAGGGCGGGTCAAGAGAGAATGGAGGAGGTCAGGACCATAAATGTTTTTGCTTTCCAGTTAAAACACCACTCTGTGCAGAACTTCTTACTCTTATCCCTATGGGTCTTTGCTTGTTTCTCTATTTTAAATATTAGCTGCAAAGCTCACCATGTCTTCACTTATCTACACAAACAGGCATGAGGCAAAAATGTTAACTAAAGCTGCCTTTTAGGCTTTCACTATTTAAAAAGTACAGAAAAATCCAACTTGTTCTCATTTTAATATCTCAAAACTTTGATGAAGGAGATTATAAGCTCATTATTTAGCATGTTTTGGTTATTTTCATTAAGTTCTTGATGTATTGTGCACGTTTGAGAGGTTTGTAATTGTGACTTTAATGATCTTCTGTTTCAAATCAAAGTCAGAGCAAAATAGAAAGACAAAAGAGTGGTAGCAAAGAGAGATTTTATGAATAAAATATGCAAACTGGCACCAAAACTACAAGAAGAATATGAGTAGATGGGCAGTTCAGAGATTAACACAAACACCCATTCACATGCAGAGCTAACCAGCAGCACCGGGGGCATGGTCCTGCTTCAGTGATAACCTGGTGACACTACATGAGGATTGAGTTGCAATACTAATAATAAAAATCAGTTTACTTCCTGTCATTGTTCCGCTGAGCTCAGGTTTGCCTCCCATCTGAACCTGTCTTTCGTTGTGATCTGGATCTCTGTGGTCCTGGTTCTGTTCTCCATGTTATCATAACTACTGAGGCAGCAGCTTCAGATCAGCTCAGGTTCTCCAAACCTCCGCCAGCCGGGCCACTTGGGGAGAGACACAGAAACTTTCACTTCCTTACTGTGATGCCACCTTCAAAGTTGTCAGCCGTTTTTAGCAGGCGCTTGTTTAAACTTCTCCAGCAGGTGCTGAGCAGCATTAACATTCATGAGGAGAAGTGAAGAATTTAAAACCGACATTGGCTCGTTTAGCTCTGTCTTTAGGCTACAAGTGCTGCAGATAGAAATGTCTGTCTATGAAGGTGTGAAGTCCTCATCAGCTAATCTGTACCCGTCTTTTCTGCTGTTTGGCGCTCAGCAGCTGGCACCGTCGGTTCTTGCAGAAAAAGACCAAAACAGGCTTCTGCAGCTGAAAATTGATTCAAGAGTTGGGAATCAACCAAACTGATGAAGACACAGTCGTTAGCTGAAGGATATTGAGAGTTGTGAGTGGAGAGAGGAGCGGCTGTCGATACTGTCTTTGAGTTCATCACTCAGCCGAACTCATCCGATGCCTTCCCAATGAAGGTAATCATGTGTGCGCGCTCTGTGGCTGTTTGGGCTTTCTTTACTTTACCACAGAACAGAGGAATATTCAAGCTTTAATGATCTCTGTGAAACTATAAACAAGCACTCAGATTGGGTTTATTGCATTTTCATATCGTCTTTTGTGCTCCAGTGCTGCTCATTCTCAGGTGGATTTCGTCTCAGTCCCCTCCATCTGCTTCTCCATCTCTCTCTGCCCGTAGGGTCCGGCTTTTAGCACAGCTGAATTCCCAATGATATATTCTCATTTATGTATTGTCCTGTTTCTGTTGTCAGAAAACATAACGAGTACGAAATGACACAAATGTGACCCATTAAGACTTTAACGTTAACCAAGCGTCACTCGAGAGCTTTTTCCTGCCTTCTGCTCTGCACTGCTTGGTTTTATGGGCACCACAGCAGCCCGACAAAAATCACCGTTGGCATAGTTAAAAACAACAGCTGTGGTTTGATTTAGGCTTTATTTAAATGTAAAATGATCACTCAGAGGAAGTTAAATACCAAACAGTGTCTTTGTAAGGTCTTCCTTCGCTGCCCTGCTGCGGTAGCTGAACATGTAGCGGTGCTCCTGTCGGCAACTCGTCTCAAAAGCAGTAGGTGCTTCTAAACTGAGCGGTTTTCTTTTTGCATTAATGCTGCAAAGAGAAATGCCAGACCACATGTAGGAGCTAAAAATGAAACTGCATTTCAATTCCTGTGTCACGTAGAACCTAATTGAACGCAACACTTTGCTTTTTTGATCTGTTCCATTTAAACTAGTTTTTGTTGAGATGCACCAGAAAAATCAGCCGGAGATGAGAGTTGGACTAGACGAACCCTGATTGGTGATCAGCCAGAAACTAAAAATCAAATCTTTTTTCCAAGTCTTGCTCACACTGTTAACACTCTTCGGCGTGAAAGTTGTGTGGAGATAACTCGTCTGTTTCCAATATTAGTGAAATAAAAGAATGAGGAAACACAAAAGCTGTAAAGAAACATCTATGAAGGAAATAATATTTTTTCCTGAGGTTTGTCAGCTGCTCATGTACGCTGCCAACTGTTGGACTTGAGCAAAAATGTTCATATGACAAGATTTTTAAGCTGATTTTTGCCATGATTTTCTCCTTTTGACCATACTTAGGGCATCCTGATTATTGGAAAGGCTCTCAAAATGTTCTTAAGAAATATTCCTGTCGATGGTAAAGTAATAAGAGAGATCTGGTCCATTTGGAAAGACGTCGGAACCGCTCCGATCTAGAATCTGGGATAGCCAACATGTTGGATTGTCTTGCCCTCATATTGCAGTGTGTGCAGTGTTCACTAAGGACAAATGAGAACGCAGCCTGCTGACTGTGACGTGTAGCCAGTCAGAAACGATGTGAGGAAAACATGGAGGGGAATCCAGAATACGCAGAAGACAAAACAATTGCCATGGCGGATCCGATTGTATCGTTTTTCTCTGTTAAATATAGTCCAGAAGCTATCGCCTCTGCTTCTTCCTAGTCGGCCATGTTTGTTTACTCTGAGCTCATGAGATTTGTTGGTGAGTGGTAATGGTTTGTGTAGAGCGTTGCAGCTAAGGCCAAACCTGTTACACCTATGATTTTTATCATGGTATCGCTCAGGTTTTGAAAATTGGCAGAAAATGTTCAAACCTTACTGTGTGAACCAGGCATTACATGATCTCCATTTCTTATTGTTACATTGCCATAGCTGGTTTATGCATTCGAGTGTCATTTAATTGTTTAAATACTTAAACTGAAAAGTCCAAGAACATCCTGGAAATACAATCATGATCATATATTAAACAGGAGACGATTCAGAAAAGGAAAAGGCACCGGCGCTGCTCATTTTGTTCAAAAACAGAGAATGCTTTATGCCGAGTTCACAAAGCGATTTGCTGAAGCTGAGAAAGTTTGAGCTTCTCAGGTCTGATTCTGACAGGAAACATGTTGATTCAAAGTGTGACTCGGTTTTAACGTTTCACCTCTAACACCGTGTCACTGCTTCGCTCTTAGTGATTAGTATGTGAGAATAAGTTTTGATTTTATGAAAGTGATGAGACTATCCCACAGGACTCTTCTCCCTGATTAACAGAGGAAGTTGCAGCCCAGTGAAAATGTTGCGTATGTTGTGCTCAAATCAGAGCTGCTGGGCGTTTGTTTCATATTCATTTATTTATTTATGCCGTTTTATGTTTTATTCTCCTGTAATTTTAACCAAAAATATTCGTAGTTGTCTGCTTACATTGTTGCTGTTTTTATGGCCTGTGATAAAATATTTACTGTAAAAAAATAACTGCTGACAAGAGAGTAAATTTTTGATCACTTTTACTTTTCAGTCTTCCCAGGAAGATTTGTTATTCATGTTCAGATTTCTAGATATATGAGAAAATATGCCTCACTTAAATGTATGAATATATTGATATTACAGAAAACAAGTCATATTTATTTAAATATTTGTCCTATTTTTTTAAAAAATGCTGAAAGTGTCTCTTACACACAAACAGGAGTCTGTGGTTATTTAGTGGAAAGCCATATTTGTTTGCAGTTCATTAGCAAAAACAGTGTTCTGTGATATTTGTGTTACAATCGGGCCGTCTTGAATCTTCCTGGACAGGAGAGCTATCTGCAAATTAATGTGGTGTAAAAATCTATTGAACAGCGTTTGTTGAGCCACTGTTTTTTTTTACTGCAATAAATTAGACCCAAATTGTTCCTCTGCTACATTGCGCCACACATTCGAGCTTGCAGCAGATTTCCTCTAGTACACATGTGTCAAAACTCGAGGCCCATGGGCCAAATCTGGCCCGCCGTAGCTTTTTATGTGGCCCTCTAGACTCTAGATGAGAGTCTAGAGGGCTTAAATATTATGTTGTCAGTCAAATCAATGCAGTTTTTATCTGTTTATTGCTAAATTATATCAATCAGTCCCTCTAGTTCTTGAGATTTATTGTGGAAATTCATGCAAAATCAACAAATCCCTGCAATTTTTTAGGCTAATAAATAATTGGGAGTTTATTGCAGATTTTTCTCAAAAATTGTCAAAAAGTTTTACTTGCACTAAAGAGCTACCTCAGCCTTAACTGATGTCATATTATAGTCCATGATATATACAATAATAAAAAGTCACATTTACCGTCACAAATAAGTGCAAATATTTCCGGATTAGTACCACAAACACTTTAATTTTACTGCAGAAAAATCGCTAAAAGAATCATGAAATCCTGGAGAAACTGGAAAGATGTTCAATAATATGAAACTGTAAGAATTTATTGATATTTTAACAGTTTGTGAACAGGATTTATCAATACATTCTGGCACAACCGGCCCTTTAAGAGCATTCATGATCTGGATTTGGCCCAAAACACCCCTGATCTAGCAAATAGAAATTAAATATAAATGACCAAATCAAACCAATTAAGTTGTTTTTCTTTTAGTGAAACATATATACAGGCATATCATATCTAATTCTTCTCATCTTTCACAAGAAAACATTAGATATTGGGATTTCGACAACATATCAAGGCATTGAACCAATAACTTTTTGCTGTTGTTTTGTATGTGCTAAGCAAACACTAAATGTGCAAAGTTTGCACATTTTACCAGGATGTGGTGAAACGTTTTGTGATTCCTTGAACATTTTCACTCTGTTTATTTTTCAGAAGCTTCATTATTTCATGATATAGTGTTTATATTTCTGTGTGACTAACTGTTCAAAGTTTGCAAGTGCTCTAAACTTCATGATTCCTGAGCGCTCATAATTATGCCACTAAACCCCAATTTAGAAAAATAAATGAAGTATTTCTTAAACTCCGACGCATTTGTTAGAGAAACAGACTTAAAAAGAGCTGAATAACACTTATACTTAATGATTTCCTTCAGGAGATTAAAGGATAATAATATTCAAATGTGAGACGAAAATCAGAAACAATCCTTCTTGGTTAATGGTTTCTTTTTGGATTTCTTTCACAGTGCTAAATCCTACCTCTCTTTACTTTCTCAGCTTTTCGGAATTTTCCTTTTTTTCCTCGTATTTCTTTGGTTTGTTTCATCTGTCACATACTGTGTGTGTTTGCAGTGTCGTGCATTACGAGGGAATCGGTAGAAAGTGAAATATACTGTTTGGGGAGCGTGGGACTCGCACAGTTGGAGGCGGGGAACGCAGACGGCGCTGGAGAGGCTCAGATAGTAAAAGTGCTGCAGGAAATAGAGAAGCACAAATCAAGAGAGATATCACTCTGTCAGAAACTGCCTGTTATTCTCTCCTCTCATCCCTCCCTGCCTTCAGTCTCCCTGTGTCTGTTCCCTCTGTGGCCAATTAACGCTAATTAAAAATCCTCACTGCAGCTCTCCTGGACTCCTCTACCTCCTCCGTCTCGGAAACCTCCGTCTCGTTCTTTTTTTGTTCCGCCTGTCACCTCGTCACTCTCGTGTCTCTGACATGGTAGTTCTGCCTGTCATGATCAACAGCTTAAGCACCTTGTTTGCTCCCGCTCTAGTCATCGTCATCCTAACCTTTGTACCTTTTCACTTCCTCCTCCTTCCCCCCCCCCTCAGTCTTCCTCACTCCTAAATTTGGTTCCACTAGAATCTTACTCCAGCTCTCGTTTCTTTCTCACCTCCTCCCCGCTCCTCCTCTGTTCATCATCAGTGCCGAGGTTTCTTCAGTACTGCCAAGAGACTTGACAAGGCTCTCGGCTAAAGACTGTAGCACTCAGACTGTGATAACTCGCTAGCTGAGGGTTTTTTTTTTTCTCTTTTTCTCAAGGTTGTCGACATCTTTGCTTCTTCCTGCCACGGCGTCAGCAGTGCGATCCTCATAAGTGTTAAAAAGCTTCATCAAAACTGCTGCTGCTGATGAGGAGGAGCGCTACGATGATGATCACAGCAGCAGCAGCCTGGGTGTTAATTCATTCAGTTAATTCATTTGCCTTGAAGGAGGAAAGGGGATCAAAAAAAAACCTGTCAGTGTTGCTTGGCTCAGGGAAAAGGAGTTGAAGAGGAGTGGGAGTGAGAGCGAGGAAAGAATGTCTTTGCTGCTGCTCTCTGATGAAGAAAATTATGTCCGCTCCTTTCTGGCATCTGCATCTTTTCCGTCCTCTTATTTAGAGTAACTGCCCCTCTGTCTCTTTCACGGAAAGGTGCAAAGAGATAAGGAGGGCCACATGGGCCCCTGTAAGACTTGAGCCGTCCTTTTGTCCTAAAGCCCGGGCCTGGATTTAAGAGCTGTGTGTGCTTGGCTGAGCACAAACTGAGGCCAGGCTCACAAAGGACCCGGCTAGCCTTTTTCCTGCCTTCTGCTTTAAAAGGCAGATAAAGAAAGGCGAGGGACAGATGGAGGTATGAGAAGCGGGAGGAGAGAGAAAGGGGAGGGGAGGGGGAGGAGATGGACGTATGGCCGATCTCTAAGTATGAAAAGCAGGAGCAGCGACTCGTGGCATCCCAGGTAAGAATAGTGGGAGGCCGCTGGAGGGACAGTGGGTGGGACGGAGTGAGAGAGAGGGAGGGTGACAATAAGCAGGGAGAAAAGCTGAAATGGCAAACAGAATGAGAAGTGGGAATGGCCGGATGGCACTTTGTCAAGTTTTCCCGAGGTCTATGCCAGTGAAACGCCCAGTTATGACAAAGACTAGACACACATTCAGTCTCCTGCTGCCTCTGAGCCGGCTGAATGTGCAGGAAGCATGCAAAATTCATTCTGCCATCCATCCCGTCTGTGTTTTTCCCTTTACTCTTCTTCTCCAGCCTTTATGTTTATTACTGTTTAATGAAGAAGATCATACAGAATGACGTGATTTTAATATAACATGAAACTTATTCTTTCCTTTAAGTGCGTCTGTTGCAAACAAGCCTTCGCGTTATAAATGGGTCAGAGCGATCCGTGTTTTCACACGTTGATGAAAGAAACGTCTTCTTATTCTAATTGATCTGATAAGTGTTCAGGACTTTAAGGCGGAGAGCGAGATAAAACCTCAAAGCTCTGTGTTAAGAGAGAGAGGCTTTCTACGTATAAGAGAACAACTGACATCAAAGCGCGCATTAGCGATAGCCTCGGATGCTACATGAATTAAATATCAAGCTTAAGTAAACTATTTGTATTCAACATCCAGCCCGTCTCGTCCCGCTCAAGTTATCTGACCCCTTTTTTGCTATCTGGTTATTTGGCTGATAACGCTGCAATTGTTTTATTAAAATAGCAATAGAAACATGCCTCCAGTTTTTCTTTGTGCTTTTAAAAGCCGCAATATTTTTCAAAGAGCATTTTTTTCCTTGGCAGAGAACAACGGCTAATTCTTTTGGTCGATTTTCATTTGAAAAAGTTTCTCTTTTTGAGAAGAGCTGATTAAGATTTGGGTGATGCCTGTCGATGTTTAAAACTTCACAGTTGCCCCGCCTGCAAAAGCAGTCAATAAGCGGTTCACCATTGACAGACGTCTACTGACTTTTCCTCTTTAGAGACACTCAAATATTTCAAAACAAGCAAATAAAAAAATACACATAGCAGTTGTCTAATAATGATTTTATTCATTTACTGAAAAAAACTAAATCGAGTCTTTTAAATCATATTGGTAGTTTTTTTTTACATAAATGCCCTGTTAAAGATCATGCCTCTCTGTGTCAATTAAGATTTAGAATCCAACTTTGACTAGGCCACTCCAAAGCCTTCCAGAAACTTGTTGATGTCCTTCAGAGCCCAATGTGCTTTAGCTGAAGGTCACAAACTGATGGTGGGATATTTTCCTGCAGGATTTTCAGTTCCTGGATTCAACAATTAAAGCAATTTATTCATGTCATGAAGTGGCAAAGCAAGCCCAGACCATCACACTTCCACCACCATGTCTGACTGCCAGTGTGATGCTCACTTTGTGAAATACTTTTAGTTTTGCCTCAGATGTAACGGGATATTCATCTTGTTGAAACGTTTGACTTTTGACTGGTGGCTTCACCTAATATTTTCCCCGAAGTTTACTTTCTCCAGTCAGTTGTTGTTTGTTGTTGTTTAGTCATGACCTCTGACCTTAACTGAGAAGTGGAAGGTCTGCAGTGCTTCAGATGATGTTCTGGGTTCTTTTGTGATCTACTGGATGTGTTGTCCATGAAACAATGGAGTAATTTGGGTCAGCCAGTCACTGGTTTACCTCAGTTTCATAAATTCTCAATATAAATACGTTTCACATGTAGAAAAATAACAAGAGGACAAGAAAATCAACTGGCTTTGCGAACGAGGAGGATCTAAAGTATCATGTAAAGACGGAAAGAAAGGAGAGATTGTGACTTGGTAAATTTACCTTCAAGTAAAAAATGTTACCAGTTAAAACAAAACAGTGTGGATATGTCAACACCAGACATGTACGGAAATAAAATCTAATACAAAGTTTGTTGTTTAATAATTTGTCCATAAGGTGAAATAAAAGGTAGTAAAGAAATAAAGTCCTAAATTTCCCCATTGTGGGACAATAAGGAATGTTTCTAAAAGTAAATAATAATAATAATAATAATAATAATAATAATAATAATAATAAAGCTGATTCTAATGTAAACAAATAAAATATTCCACCAAACATTAGTTTACGACACAATCTGACATCAGGTGGTTCCCAACTTTGTCCGCACCAACCTGCTTTTTAGCTCTTATTTAGTTTTATTTCATTATTGATAATGTGTTATTTTTATTGGTGAAACTTTTCATTTAATGTCTCTAGTTATTCACACTTTTTATTTTCAGAGCAGATTACTTTAGTCAACTACATTTCAGTTGACACACTATGTCAGCCTCATTAATTCATATTCCTTTCTAATTAGCATTCATGGGCTAGTGCATATTTTCACATGTCACATGATTACAATTAGGCAAATTTTCCTCTTTAGCGAGACGACAAAATGTTCTTCATAGGTGTAATTTTGCTAAAAGGTGCAAAATGAGTTCATGTAGGGTTTGTTTTTAAAATTTTATTATTGTTTCCTGGTTCTGCAGCGTTCACATTTTTTCTTCTTTTTATTTGTCCTTTATTTCTTTTTACATTTACTGTTTTCTGCTTTCAGTTGTATTAGTGCATCTTGTTTAATTTTTTATTTTAGAATTTTGCATTATACTATATTTTCAGTTCTGTTTCTGCCTTTTCTCATTCTTTTTTATTTATAATTTACATCACTGTTGTCGGTTGCCTTTGAATTGACGCAACGTGTCAATTAGTTTCATTAATTCCCATTTCTTGCTAATTAGCATTCACAGGCGGAGTTGCATATTTTTACGTCACATGATGACAATTAGAAAAAAAAAAATCCCCCTTAATTACGACATCAAAATGTTGCTTTTGCATACATATTTCTGCACAGCGTGCAGCGGCTCTGATAAAAGCCGCTGATGGGTTTAAGGTAAAAGTGCTGGTGCAAAATCAGCATGAAGGAGCAGCTCTGGGTTTTTTTCTTCCTCATTAATCAACAAACAGAGTCGAACCTTGAGAAACGCAATAAAACTGCAGCTTGCACACAAAAAGAGCCAATGAGGTGCAGTTATTTTAATTGGTCAGTGTCTGTCCACCTATTGGTGTTTTTATTCTGAAGAGGAGCGCCACTCTCCTCGAAGTGTCTCTCTTTTAAACATTTACCTGTTGTGACTTTCAGAAAACGGCATTTATTCTGCTTCGTCTGTTTGGACGTTAGGTCTGCGCCGTTTCACCGTGACGCTGCTCCTGCAGGAAGCTCCTGGGGACGAACCGGAGTTAAATCCACAGCCTCTCGGGTGAATTTATTGCAGCAGGCGAACGGATATTTTCCGACGTTAGGATGTCGAGATGCTTTCTACCAGAGAGTTCATTTTCTATCAACAGAGGCAGAGTCTCTTATCTGTTGGAAAAGTCAGATAACAGCCTTGTGCATTCGCACGAGGAAGCCGTGTATGTTTTTAGCATATTGAATTCATAACAAACACACATATTTACGGTCAGTCATGCACACTTTGAGCAGACACATCCATTTAACACTTTTCCTCGCTCACACTCTCTCCCCTTCAAGCATAAATCCCTCACACATCGCAACATGCTCCACTAGCTCCCCCTCATCTCCCCACTCTGTCTGCGTTTCAGGGTAATGTGAGCCAGCAGCCGCAGCACTGGGACGGGGGAGCGGGAGGAAGACGGGGAGGGATGTTGATGTATGGTGGAACTAAAGCAACCCCACCGATCGATAATGTAAACAGGAGCGAAGAGAGGCGGTAAATAAGGCCGACTCCTGACAGAACTGTCTACCTCAGGTGACGGAAGGAGAGGAGAGGAGAGGAGAGGAGGAGAATATCTAATAGAGGGAGGAAGACGAAAAGAACGATGCTGAGGAAGAGATGTTGGTGGAAAGTAGGGAAGAATGAGGATGTGTGAGAAAAAAGGTGGATGAGGAGAGATGGATACAGGAACGGCCTCAGAAAAATGAAGAAGATGATTTCAGATTTAATTTTAGGCATTTTAGTTTGATGGTGAGGAATTTGGAAGTGCTGCTGGGTCTTCATGAAGGCCAACTGAGGCTCAATTTATGCAGGAAACGGCTCTTTCTAGTGTAGTTGAGGGTCACTGCCCTCATGCATCGTTGTCAGACAACTGGAGGGCAGCTCTGAGTTAGCTTCAGAAGTCAAAGCCAAATGGCAAAGAAGGCAAAGACGGCGGTGGCCAGTGTGGCCTTTACAGCACAACAAGTGGATGGAGAAGTTTCACCACTTCTGTCATCATCATCATCGTCTTCTTGGCTTGTTCTGTTGACTGAAGATGCTCTACTCTGCTCCCATAATGACAGACAGCCTGTCTGTTTGTCTTTTGTCTTTGTACCAGCAAGTGATTAACATTTAAATGAAATCAGTGTGACCAACACAGTGCACTAAGCTTGTTCATCAGGCGTTTATTCCACCAATGAGTAAAATTACTAGTTACTGTGTCAATAAATTTGGTGATTTATTCAATTTGTTTTCTATTTTGTGTTGTGTGACATATTCTTCTTTTCCCGTTGCCCTTACTAATATTGATCTGATTGATTTAATTGGTTTTAGTTTGAATTTTAATTTCCTGCTTTTTCTTTGTTTTTTTAAATAAGTCCTGTTATTTATTACTTTACCCTTTTTATGTTTGTTTATTTGGTAATTATTGTCTTCAGTTCTTCCTTTTTAGATTTAGTTATTATTATTCTGTCCCAATTATTAAATTAGGATATTATTGAAAACCCTGTAGTAGAAAATATGCCAAAAAACTATTTTGTGCTTACAAGGTAGCCTGAAAGATAAAATATGTAGGTAAACATATTTGGCAAGAAACCAGTAAATTTTGTCTCCTTTTTGTCCTTAATTAATGCATAATAAACAGTTATTAATGATTTATGAAGTATTTAAAGGTGATCCAATAACATCTATAAACTATTTATTAGACCTGTTGTAAAGTGGTACCAGTATTTCTGTGGCTACCGGTTCAGTTTCACAAGCGGGAAACGTTTTAGCTGAAAGCCACGTGTGACGTGGAGAACCTGTTTCTGTTTGAAACTGAGAGCGTTGCCACGGTGACATTTAGTAGATGACATGCAGATGAATGACCAACATCTGACCCACCGCTGAACTGAACCGGCACAACAAAAGGCCCGCCGAGCCGAGCGGCGAACCCGGTCGCTGTTCGGCGCTTCCGATGATGCATCAGCTTGGCTGAACAATTCCTTGACAGCACGCAGCCACTGCGAGCAGCCGGGGAAACAAAAACCACGCAGCTCACGGAGAACAAACTGTTTAATTGTGATCAGAGGGTCTTCCTCTGTGCCTTCATGCGTGATTGGGAGTTTGACCACGGTAATTAAACGTGTCGGCGAGTGTTTGAGCTGCGGTTTGTGCTTCAGCTCCTGTGGATGATCTGATTGGTTTCTGCTGGTATTTCCAGAGTCGTCGGCTGCTTTCTCGTCCGCTATAAATTGCCCAACGAGGGATGAATCACTGCAGTGATTCATCATATAGTCAGCTTTCTGTTGGCTCTTAAATTAGCAGCTTCATACAAGTATTTTCTGAATTGTATAAATATAGATTGTTTTTTTTTTATGCCCTGTCCTCATAACAGCCCCTCTATAGTAGTTCAGTTGTGTCACAAACAAAATCAAGTCGCAGTTCAGCCGCATTAAAGTCACTGAATAAACATGAGAGTTAAACTGGTGGCACTGATTTGTGATATTAAAAAAAGCAAAACAAACGAGACTAAAAATGGGACTTCGTCTGTCACGTCTGCAGAGCCTCGAAGGCTGGAGCGTAAACACTTTGTCCCCTTCAGTTTTCAGCTAAGCGAAAGAGCCCAGTGATCAATAAGTAATCTTAAAATCAATCGTAACACATTCTGAGAGCTGGTAGAAAGAAGCTACAGCAGAGATGATGTGGTTTTGTCTGTTACGAGCTTCGAATTCGGATTAGCTTAGCATGAAAATATTTCAGCAGAATAAAACCTCATAACTATCAAACAGAGAGAAGTTATTATTTACCACATTTAGCTGAAAGATGTTGAGATTATGTGAGAATATTTTTCCCTTCAGCTTGTTTGAATGAGCAGTCCTGAGATAACAGTGTGCCTTTTAACTTCTGCTGTTCTAAAGCGTAATTATTGACCAGTTTTGATTGAATCTTTTAAGACGATTATGTAGCAAACACAGAAATGCAAATATTGTGTTGCCCCGCTTTCAGTGGATGGAGAATAAAAAAGATTTTGGACGTCTTACTCAGACAAATCAAGCAAATTATAGCTGCAAACTCTGGCTTTCAGAGATCAAATTAAGCCCAACAAAGCTGTAATTGCTTCAGTTAGATAGATTAATGCATTAATGGAAGTCGTGCCATTGTTTGGAGCATTTTATAGATCTGTTCACGTTTTCCATCTTGTGTCACATCATGCTTATATTATGACGAACACAAAAAGTAATTATTGAGAAAAAATGTAAACTTTTTATTATTCATGACAGGTCAGTGAATCTTTATGTGAAGACAAATGAGAACGTTATTGTCAAACGTTTTGCTAGTTGCGGTAATGAGTTATACAGACTGATAATTTACTTCTTTGGGGGGGAAATGGATGACAACTAATGTTGTTTTTCTATTTATTTTGTGGTTTTATGTCCATAAATTCACTACAAATAGTGTTGTTAACCTAAAATCAACTTTTTACGCTACTGTTTGCTCTGCAGTCAGAAGCAGCTGAATGTAATTAACCAACCAAAGACAGACATAGACAAAATCTTGCTTTCTTGTATCAGCAATCATTATTTTTTAAAGAAAAAATCTTGTAGTTGTCATTGCTTTGCGTCAAAACAGTCCCGATATGTAAGTAAATCACTGCTAGGCCTTTGACATGCACTAATTATTCAGCCAGCGCTCGATCAACTCTCCGTTGATTGGCTTTGATCGGTGATTGGCAGGTCAAATACGAAAAAAACTAAGCTAATCAGTGATGCACTTTTAGTTTAATAAAAATCAGATAAAGGCTAGAGGTATATTGAATCATTACTCAGGCCGTTACCTTCTTGTATAATTACAGTGGGGAAAAAAGTATTTAGTCAGTCAGCAATTGTGCAAGTTCTCCCACTTAAAAAGATGAGAGAGGCCTGTAATTGACATCATAGGTAGACATTAACTATGAGAGACAAAATGAGGAAAAAAAATTCAGAAAATCACATTGTCTGATTTTTAAAGAATTTATTTGCAAATAAGGGAGGAAAATAAGTATTTGGTCACCGACAAACAAGCCAGATTTCTGGCTGTCACAGACCTGTAACTTCTTCCTTAAGAGGCTCCTCTGTCCTCCACTCATTACCTGTATCAATGGCACCTGTTTGAACTCGTTAACAGTATAAAAGACACCTGCCCACAACCTCAAACAATCACACTCCAAGTTCCACTATGGTGAAGACCAAAGAGCTGTCGAAGGACCAGAAACAGAATTATAGAGCTGCACCAGGCTGGGAAGACTGAATCCACAATAGGCAAGCAGCTTGG
>CAEGAE010098036.1:0-33197 GCA_903067095.1 Girardinus metallicus
TTCTTCACTCCAAGCTGCTGCCTATTGTGGATTCAGTCTACATGGTGCAGCTCTACAATCTGTTTCTGGTCCTTCCACACTCTTTGGTCTTCACCATAGTGGAACTGGGACTGGGACTGGTTGAGGCTGTGGGCAGGTGTCTTTATACTGGTAACCAGTTCAAACAGGTTGATACAGGTAATGATGGAGGACAGAGGAGCCTCTAAGGAAGAAGTTACAGGTCTGTGACAGACAGAAATCTGGCTGGTTTGTCGGTGACTAAATACTTATTTTCCACCTTATTTTCTAATAAATTCTTTAAAAATCAGACAATGTGATTTTCTGAATGTTTTTTCTCATCTCGTCTCTCATAGTTGAGGTCGACCTGTGATGCCAGTTACAGGCCTCTCATCTTTGTAGTGGGAGAACTGGAACAACTGGTCACCGACTAAATACTTTTTTCCCCACTGTACATTCCCAGTATCCCTTCTGGCTCCTGGACAGCAAGGTTAATTCATCCATCTTATTACCCATTGATCTAACGTTGCCCATGGTAACGGAGGGGAGAAACAGCTTATAACTCGTCTTTTCCATAAGCCTCTGTAACCCTAACCCTCGCTCATCACACGGAATGAGCCACGCCCCCTACAGGGCGGAGCCACGCCCCCTACAGGGCGGAGCCACGCCCCCTACAGGGCGGAGCACTGCTCCCACAGACCACTCCAGACTCTGCCAAGCCCCTGATCCACCGTTCACACTGCAAAACATGACAGAACTCAAAGCCATCTTGTAAATATTTTATTACTGCAGCAGGTGAACAACCAATCAGGAACCTCCTACACA
This sequence comes from Girardinus metallicus, assembly GCA_903067095.1. Lineage (NCBI taxonomy): Eukaryota > Metazoa > Chordata > Actinopteri > Cyprinodontiformes > Poeciliidae > Girardinus > Girardinus metallicus. The sequence goes on from CAEGAE010098036.1 coordinate 823, forward strand.
GATGCCCCGCCCCCTGCAGCATGAAACCCGATCTACACCCAGACCAGAACCAACCACATCAACCAGACTACACATGTTGGTGCTGAGACCAAACGTTGCCATGGAAACAGTGAGTTGGCGTTAGGTAGAGAGAAGGCAGTGGAGGAGGAGGAGGAGCTGCTGATGAAGACCAGCCCTGAACGTGATTCCATGAAGATGACCCAGGAAGAGTTCCTTAAAAACTCCCAACATAAACAAAGCAGCATAAATAAACCACAGTCTGTAGGTCTGTACATCCAGCAGGTCAAAGGTCAGCAGGCTGACAGCTTCGGCCTCCACATTCACTCGGTCTGATCTGTCAGAGGTCATCTGAGGTCGTCATCTTCTCAGCTTCTCATCGTACCTGCGAAAGACGGCGGCATGAGACAGGAACTAGATACAGATGGAGACAGACGGTTCATGGAGTTTAAATCTGTGATTTAAGCATCAGGAGAAACATCAGACCGAGAGAGAAAGGTCAATAAACTGGAGGAATCGGTGAACACGTACAGCAGTCAGGGACAGTACGGATACAGAAGAGATAAATCAAGCTACACGCTAAACAGTAGCTTATAGCTATTCTGTTCATGACACATGAACAGAATAGCAAAAAACAGTTCAGGATCTGCAGAATAAGAGTAAAGTAGAACAAGAGCAGAGCAACGAATAACAGTAGAATAACAGAGTAGAAGCAGGGAAGCTGAGCGATAGCTCAGAGTTAGCTCATAGTTAGCTCAACGATAGCCCAGTGTTAGCTGAGCGATAGCTCAGAGTTAGCTCAACGATAACTCAGTGTTAGCTCAGCGATAGCTCAATGTTAGCTCAAAGTTAGCTCAACAATAGCCCAGTGTTAGCTGAGCGATACCTCAACGATAGCTCAGCGTTAGCTCAATGATAGCTCAGTGTTAGCTCTGCGTTAGCTGAGTGATAGCTCAGAGTTAGCTCAAAGATAGCTCAACATTAGCTCAGAGTTTGCTCAATGATAGCTCAGTGCTAGCTCAGACTTTGCTCAACAATAGCTCAGCGTTAGTGCAACGCTAGCTGAGAGTTAGCTAAACGATAGCTCAGCACTAGCTCAGAGTTAGCTAAATGATAGCTCAGCGCTAGCTCAGAGTTAGCTAAACGATAGCTCAGCAATAGCTCAGAGTTAGCTCAGTGTTAGCTCAGAGTTAGCTCAGCGATAGCTCAGCGTTAGCTCAACGATAGCCCATCGTTAGCTCAGAGTTAGCTCAGAGTTCGGTCAATGATAGCTCAGTACTAGCTCAGACTTTGCTCAACGATAGCTCAGCGCTAGCTCAGAGTTAGCTCAGAGTTAGCTCAACGATAGCTCAGAGTTAGCTCAGAGTTAGTTCAACGATAGCTTAGCATTAGCTCAGCGCCAGCTCAGTGTTAGCTCAGAGTTAGCTCAATGATAGCTCAGTGCTAGCTCAGACTTTGCTCAACAATAGCTCAGCGTTAGCGCAGCGCTAGCTCGGAGTTAGCTCAGAGATAGCTCAACGATAGCTCAGAGTTAGCTAAACGATAGCTCAGCGCTAGCTCAGAGTTAGCTCATAGTTATCTCAACGATAGCCCAATGTTAGCTGAGTGATAGCTCAGAGTTAACTCAATGATAGCTCAGTGTTAGCTCAGAGTTAGCTAAACGATAGCTCAGCGATAGCTCAGAGTTAGCTCAACGATAGCTCAGAGTTAGCTCAACGATAGCTCAGCGCTAGCTCAGAGTTAGCTCAACGATAGCTCAGCGATAGCTCAGAGTTAGCTCAACGATAGCTCAGAGTTAGCTCAACGATAGCTCAGAGTTAGCTCAACCATAGCTCAGGAATGTTTCAGCTCTTACTGTCGGATTGCCTCTGGGATCTGCAGCCTGTCTGTGGGGACGACCTGCGACAGCTGCTCCAGGTTCTGAACGAAGCGAATTTTCCTGCTAAATTTGTCACTATGGAAAACAAGTGAGGTCAGAGGTCACAGAAAGTTCTCTGATCACAGACACGTTTTGGCTGACTGAAGAGATTCTCATCGTTTGGCCTGATTTACTGCGTGTCTGTGTGGGACCAATTTGTGGGACCAGTGTGTGCACTGCAGACCTGATGAAGGGTTTGACCAGCGTGATCAGAGCCTTGACGTACCAGGCCGGATGCACCACCAGCAGGCCCTTCAGGTCCTTCTTCAACCTGCACAGAAACACCTGCTGAGCAGCTAGCTCCACCCGCCCGCACCGCCCTGCTGCAGGAATCCATCCTACCTCCTGTCGATGGAGGTGTAGCACTGGTGGAGCCACTTGATGGCTGGCAGCTTGTTCCTGGGAGCCATGGCGCACAGGTAGACCAGCAGGTAGTTCTCTGAAACCATCAGGTCCAGCGTTCCCACGATGTACCTGCAGGAGAACGAGAGCCGGGTCACCTGTCCGTCCAGGTGGGCTTCTGTCACGCGCTGCTCCGTGACTCCACACCCATACGCACCTGAACAGGTTCTCCATGACATACTCATAGTCCTCCACTGTGTTCTCTGGCAGGTAACAGGAAGTAAACAGAATTATGGCGTTCATCCCGTCTCCATAGTAACCTGCCAAAGACAGCTAATTTCACTTTGAGCACAGAAATCGATCTGATGCTTAAGGCTTCTACAGGTGAGTTCCATGGTTGTTAGAGGTAAGCTGCAGGTGCATGTGTGACCTCTGACCTCCATGTGACAGGACCTGCAGGTATGGCTCCAGGACGCTCATGTTGACCTGGTACTCCTGTCCGGATATGGAGAACCGCCTCCACCGGCGGCCATGTTGGTCCACCTGGTCCAGCTCCATCAGACCCTCGCTGGGCTCCGCCGCGCCCACGGACCGGCCCGTCGCCATGTCAGGCAGGTCGTCTGTCAGGAAGAGGTCAGAAGTCAGCGTCCGAGCAGTGGCTCCTTCAGCTCTGCCTCCCCGCCGCCTCACCTTCCCACTCCAGGTCGTGCACGCCGTCCGGCAGCGTCCCCGACTCGCTGCCGGACGGCGTCTCCAGCGCCTCCAGGTTGATGTCCAGTGACGGCGAGTCGTCCGGCGTCCCGGACAGCGCCGCCGCCGAGAAGCTGTCGCTGTTCGGGTCGCTGAGAGCCGGTGCCGTCAGCCGCTTCCTGGCCCCGCCCCCGCCCGACGGGGCCAGGCCGGTGGGCGGGGCTAAGGAGAGATCGGGATCGGGTTTGATTAGGTTCGGTTCAGTGGATCGATGGCATCCGTTTGGACCAGAACCAGAGACTCACCTGAGTCTGCAGCGCCTCCTGCTGGACCCTCAGTGTCCTCCGGGAGCGGCCTGAAGACAGAACAGAACCACCGGGTCAGAACAGAACAGCAGCAGAACCCGGTCCAGTAAAACCAGTGAAGGTTCTGGAGGCTTTGATGTGATAATGCTGATCAGAACCGTCAGAACCGTCCTTAATTCTGGGTCTGCTTGAAGGTTCTTCCTGCCCACTGTCACCACGTGCTTGATCAGCTTGTGGCAGTCATCCGGCCTGAAGCTGAGTAAGCGGACCGGTTCTGGTTCTGCTGGAGGCGGGGCTTACCTGGGGAAGCCGTCGTCCAGCCACTCCTCCCTCAGCTCCAGGTCCTGGATGCTGCCGGGCCGCGGGGTTTCCTCAGCCGCCCTGCAGGGGCCGAACACACACAGTTAGCGCGCAGCTGATGATGTCACAGAGAACGCTCTCTGATTGGATAACCGGGTCAACATGTTCAGGACCAGGCAGGTTCTGCTGGTCCAGTACACCCAGAACCAGAACCACGTAAAACCAGAGACACGAAACCAGGAAGGAAACAACATCTGAGTAACTGGACCTAAGCTGACCGGACCGGACCGGACCCAGTAACCCAGCTCACTGACCGACCCGATCCGATCCAGCTGTCCCTCCATCTGTCCATCAAGGACAGGTGTCCCCACATGCGGTCCAGAGGACCACCGGTACCAGGACTAACTCCTGACCTGATGGTTCTGTGGAACCGACCCGGTCCGGTTCTCCAGTTGAGAAGCTTCTCTGGCTCAGGTGAAACGTCACCCAGCAGAAACCGGCCCGACCGCTCTCACTGACACACCTGAGCAGGTGAGGAGGGCGGGGCCTATTGTTCCTGTGAGGCCCAGCCAGGTGAGAGCTTCACGGTTCCACCGCGTTGCCTTCAGGGTCCGGCTGGGAGAAACCCACAGGTGTTAAGGGGGCGGGGCTTAACACCTGAGACAGTCAAAACAATGGAAACTAGAGTCAGAGGACAGGTGGACCTGGACTAGATGCTCCGGGTCCACCTGTCCACCTGTCCAGGTGTCCAGGGGACGAGTCGTCCCTCAGGCGAGAGGGGAAACTGCTCTGGAGGATTTCACTGGACTGGAAAGGTTCTGCAGGTTCTAGAGTTGAGGAACCGGTGACCCGACGCCAGGTCAGAGCGGCAGAGCGCCGGGTCCAGAACCGCAGTACTGCTCGCGGTGTAAACCGGACCTGAACCAATCAGGAGCTGACGTTCCAAACAGTGACATCGTCTACACCGACCCGGTCCTTCTGCTGAGGACCAGAACCGGTTCTCTCCTCAGCCTGGTCCAGTCTCTGAACCAGAACCGGATCAGAACTGAGGCAGTGAAGCCTTTGCTGACAGACGGGAAGAACCGGCGCCGGACAGAAACACGACTTCCTCTGTGAGCAGGAACAGGAAGCACACACACACACACACACACACACACTCTGAGGTTCTGCTGCAGTCCGGTCAGAACCGGGCTCACCTGTCCTCGGTGGTCCTGTCCATCTGCCCAGTGGGGGAGCTCATGATGTCACAGTGATGTCACGGTGTGTTGGGCTCTGCGTGAATGACCGGCTGCCGGTGTGTGTGTGTGTGTGTGTGTGTGTGTGTTCCTCCTTCTCTCTCTCCTGTCTGACTCGCCCAGCAGGTCCGACTGCATCGCAGGGCAGAGCCGCTCTCTGATTGGTCCAGGCTCACCTGGTCGTGCAGACAGGTGAGGCGGGGCGTCAGCTGCAGCTTCATTAACCAATCAGCAGGAGGCGCTGCAGGGTCCTAAAGCCCGCTGGCGCCGGTTCCGTTCTCCAGCTGGGTCCAGAAACTTCCTGTTCAGATGTTCTGGTTCTGGTTGGATTCCAGACCCAGAACATCAAGAGCAATGACCAGATAGAACCAGCACATGTTCTGGTCCGAAGGTTCTGTTGACTCAGCTGGGGGTTTGGACCTGGTTCTGGTTGTGTTACCACGGTGAAAGCAGAGCTTTCACCTGATTGGTTCTTATCGGGCCAGGTGGTTCTGGGGGTCAGAGGTCAGCAGGTCGAGCTTAAGCTGTCACTGAAAGGAAAGAGGCCACTTCCTCTCACAACTTCCTCTTTGTGTTTCACAATAAAAGCCTCCCTGCCTCATTGTGAAACGTGCTGCTGTTCTGGACAGGAACAGGAAGTGGCTCTCACTGAGACGCAACATTCCTCCACAGAACCCAGACAGACCCAGTTCTGACTGGCAGTTCTGGTGGCGAACCGGGTCATCTACTGAAACCACACCGGCCAATCAGAGTGCGGCTCTGGAGCTGCAGAAAAACGGATCCAATAAGACGTTTCTCTGAGACGGGCCAAAAGCAGAACCAAGGTTCTCCTCAGGGTTGAGGTCAAACAGAACCACCCACATACTGCTTTAGAACTTCTAACATGTGGCTGGCTTTTATTGTGAAGGAACCGATCTCAGAGACTTTTATTGTGGCAGGTTTTCTTAAGAACCCACCTGGCATGCTTTTATTGTTGTGACCAGAGTCCTGAGGTGAACTCAAACTTCCTGTCGTCTCTGAATGGACCTTCCTGAAAAATAAACGTGTTATAAAAACAAGAAATAAAGGCTTTTATTTTGAAAAGTTTCTTTAATTCATGAAATAATGGCTTTTATTCTGGAGGTTTGGGACAGAACGTCTCTCCGCTGCTCTTTGGTCGATCCAGTAGGTTCTGTTGGACCCGCCAGATTGATGAGAGATTTAAAAAGGTTCTTGACTGTAGTTTGTGTTCTGATGCTGCATCTCCATTTCCAGAGACGTTGCCGTGGTAACAGAGGTGAGGTCAGAGGTCATTGAGCTTGCCCTGCAGCTCCTCAGCGGTGATGCGCGGCAGGCCGCCGTCCAGAGGGCAGCCGTCCACCAGGCTGTTGGTGGGCGTGGGCGGCACCGCCGGCTCCTCCTCCGCGTCTCCTAGGCAACCGGCACCATCACACTCCCTCAGGAAGTCCTGTACCAGGGGGAGGAGCTTCTTCCTGGATGCCAGCGCGTTACCTGGCAACCACACACAGATATTACACACCTGAAGCTCCGCCCCCGCCTGGGGAGCCAGGTGAAGGCCTCACCTTGATGGAACGCTGAGATCAGAGGGTGGAGGCAGGGGGCGGGGCTGAGGCCGAGGGCGGGGCTCTGGGCCTGCTGCAGGTAGCTGCTCACCTGGAGGAGAGCGTCATGGTTGGCATGGCAACCACAACCAGCAGAGACTACAACAGTACTGATGGAGAACTACAACTACCAGGTTCCCACAGTGATATACTATACTAAACACGTGGGGTACCTGCTCCCTGCAGGTGCTGCTGTGGCTGAACACAGCGAGCTCTCTGATTGGCTCCTCTCTCTCAGTGAAGGAGATCGTCATCAGCAGCAGCAAATCAAATCCAGACTTGTGACAGAAAGCTGAAAGCTCTGCCTCCAACGCCGCCCTCTGCAGCAGCTCCTGGAACACAACAAGGGAGGGACAGTGCTGCAACAGGGCCCCCTGCTGGCACACGCGCGGTACTGCCGCTCTGTGTGTGTGTGTGTGTGTGTGTGTGTGTGTGAACAGTTCAGGCGTTACCTCCAGAGTGAGGTAGATAACAGGAACGGCGACGTTGAGACTTCCTGAAACAGCTTTCATGTCTTTTAACAACATCTGCTCCATGTTCAGACCTGCGGACAGAAAACTGCTCTGAGTGCTACAAGCACTGTGAGTGCTAGCTGACGCTGAGGCGCACCTGAGACGTCCAACTTGGCCTTCTGCAGCTCCTGGAACAGAGCGCCCCTTGGTGGCAGAGAGGGGAATCGCGCCTCCAGCTCAGCAACGTAGCAGCTGTCTTTAGGAGTCACTTTACCTGCAGTGGCAGCCATGTTGATGCAGTCCAGCACCACCGTGGCTGCTCACACACACACACAGTTCAGAACAGCTGCTAATCAGATAGAATCTGGTCAGGCAGCCGTATCCAGGTGTGTACCGTAGAGTAGGAGGGCGAGCTGCTGGTCCAGGATCTGTGGAGCTTCCTTGATGATGCGTTCGGTTACCAAGGTAGCGCAGGATCCCACCATCTCCACGGTAACGGGGCAGGAAGGGGAGGGTTTCCTCTCAGCCTGATGGTGGTCAAGCACCTCCACTACTGCCCCCTCCAGGTCAGCGTCTGCACTGCAGGAGGGAGAGGGTGTTTGGCGAGGCGAGGCGTTCAGGGCCCTGCAGCACCTCCTGGGGTCATGATGAGTTTGTGGCCTCCAGGCAGAATCAGTTGACCCGTCCGCAGCTCACCTGGGTAGGACGTTGTGGTCCACCAGGCTGAGCCGCAGGCGGCCGGCGCGCCGCAGCGCCCGCAGGTCCAGCTGGTCCCGGAACAGCAGCAGGTGTTGCGGCAGAGCGGCGCGGCGCAGCAGGAACACGCTGTCGGACCGCAGCGCCAGGTCCGACTGCCGGATGTTCATCAGGGGCAGAACAAGCGAGTCGCCGCCTGCAGTCTGACACACACACACACACACACACACACACACACACAGCGTGACCTCGGCTCACTGAGGCCTGGCAGCTGATCAGGCGAGTCCTCACCTTGAACAGGAAGTAGGCGAAGGCCATGGCGGACACCATGGAGTCCACATCACAGGCTTCGTTCCCCAGAACCACGTGGACATCTGGACCGGCCCGGTCCAGGTTCTCCTGCAGAACCGAGACGCAGCAGTCAGAACCAGAACCAGGCCGGGACCTGGTTCTGGTCCGGATGTGATCCCTTTCTTTTAGAGTCTTTCATGCAGTCTAAAGGTTCAGCTGATTTCTTGATTCTGCAGGTGTGGCTGAGCTGCACCAATCAGGTAATTGGTCGCATTTATTGGTGATTTATCAAAGGGACAGTGATCGTTATTAGAGCAAACCACAGAAGAAGAATGAAACGCTGACCTTACAGCAACATAAATAAAAAAACAACACAGAATGAAAAGTTATAAAACAAATCTATCAAGATAAATAAAAACTCGTTTCTATGATGTAAAATACTGCAAATAAACTTTTGTATTAATGTTATTTTTATGCATTACTCTAATCCTGTTGCAGCTCCAGGAAAACGTTCATGAAGTTTTCGTTTCTGGATCCCCGCTGTTAATTTGTAAACCATGACCGGAACTCTTATTTTGAAAGTGACCGGTATGGCCGGAAGTGACCCCAGCGTATCGGTTTATTTCAATAAATCACACAAAAGCAGCCGCTGCGACCCGTTACCGCTGCTGGACAGCTTCAGCCGAACCTGTGCGGGACCGGGTCGGAGGACGGTTCCGGTACCTGTAGGGTCCGCCGGCAGCTCCGCAGAAACTCCTCCATCTGCGGCAGTTAGCCGTTAGCTTCCAGACGGTACCGCCCCGGTTCTGCTGAAGCGACCGAACCGAGCCGTTAACGGGAACCGCGGGCTCAGCTGGCGGCGGGTCCGAACCGGAGCGTGAGCGGGTAAACAGTCCGCTGCCGTGGCGGCCGTTAGCACAGAACAGGGTGAAAGGTCAGGGCGGCTTCACTGACTCGCTCCAGGCTCGGAAAACAGAAACACTCAGTTTTACTCTGAAGAACCAGAACATTCTGGAGAACTACTGGACCGACCCAGAACCCCCAGCTGCTCAGAACAGGAAGTCGCCTCGCATTAATATTTGTACACAAATTAATATTTGTCAGATAAAATATGTTCAAAACATAAAGTTGTCAGAACCAGTTTTTAGTTTTAAAAAGTGATCCGCAGAGCGGGCGGTTAAAATCACAGTAGCATAATTAACATAAAGCAAGTTGACCAAAAAGTATTTGGTCAACTGCTCAAGTACTGAGTAACTGATCGTAACACCTGATTTAATACTCAAAATGTGTCCTCAGGCAGCCAAAGGTTATGTGAACATTCTGGTATTTTAAATAATATCTCCAGAATAATTTATTCAAAAAAGGAGAACAAATTCACCACGAGGGCCAAGGTAGTCAAAACCCCAGAGCAAAATGTCATCATTTGATACAATCAAATGATGATATTTGATTGTATCAAAAAAGTGATACAAAAATTCAGGACTCGCCTAATTAATTAAAAAGTGATCTGCGGATCACTTTTTGTTCGGTCCGCAGCGTTCTGGGGTCCTTTCGCTCCCGCCACGACAATTTAGCTGACCTTAATATTTCCTGTCATTTATTTTGGGCACTACTGTTGCACTTAGTGTTAAAATATTTGTGACAGGCGTTTCTATCGGAAAGTTACAGAAATACGGAACAAATCGCGTCCCGTATCGGTTCAATACGGGACGCGACATTTGACAGCCAAATACGGGACGATTCCGTATTTTACGGGTCGGTGGGAACCTAGCTGAGGCTAACGCTCCGACTACCATCAAATCCAGCTGCTGCAGAGCCACAGCGCCTCCTGCAGGCAGCACCAGGGACTACACCCGGTCAGTAAATTCTGTTAAATATTTTTTCTCAGAGAAACAAATGAAAACAGAGTCGATAGAGTTTTATCAGATTTTATTTAATTTGTTGGTTAGAAAAACGCATTCTACTCTAAAATTTGTTCTGAGTTTTAAAGGATTAATTTACAACATATGAGCTAATATGAAATATTCAGACAGTGTATAAAAATCACGGACTGATCAGACATCTAATTTCCAGCAGCACTTGAAGGCAGCGCTCCTTCCAACAGGAACTCTGGGTAATGTAGTGCCGCCTCCGCTTGAGTTAATGGCTGAAATTAGACCGAAACTGAAGTGAAACAGAGGAGACTATAAATCTCATCGTTAAACATGTTTCTAAATTGATGCTGGATCAGCCGGACCGGAACCAGAACCAGAACTTAGTTCAGTTAAATTCATGATTTAATCAGACAGGAAAACTGTGATGAGGATAAAACCCTTTGGGGCCTGAAGGAGGCGCTAGCTACTAATACTGATGTCAACATTGATGGAACGACTCCTTCACAGAACCGCTCATTAAAACCAGGAACCCTTCAGAACCGACCCAGGTCGACGAAACAGACCAGAACATCGTGTGACTCCCAAGTGTCTCCTGATGGTTGACCTCTGACCCCGGCCCCAGGTCTAGATCTTCTCCACGTAGTTTCCAGGGAACATCCCCTCTTTGCCCCGCAGCCGGCCGAACCACCAACCCGACGGATCTATGAGACAGGAACCAGAGGAACGGGTCGGAACCAGTTTCACATTTACTGCAGAACAAAATCAGAAGCACAGCTGTCAAGTCTGTTAGGTTTTGTTTTCTTGTGCAGTTCCCCACTTGACAGGGAAAATCTCTAAGTTTTCCACTGGATTCACTGAAGAGCCTTAATTTGAGTCTGTTTACGGCTGACGGTCCCTGCAGGCATTTGGGTGGAACAGAAGCAGGAACCGTCCACTACATGCTCAGAGTAACACTGAAATAACCAGACATTTACAACCCCTTAAACAAAAATATGTAGAAAATATTTTCATAGCAAATTTCAACACAAATAAATTGGCATGTTTATCAAAAACTTTATTTTTGTAGTCAAAACATTCTGTCCAGCTTTTGTTTCTCTTTTTTTTCATTTTTATCTCACTTTTTACATTTTTATTTTACAACAATCAACACCGAGTGGATGTTTTTTCACCCGACTCGCTTGATTTCAGTAACAACATTAACCTGTTGATGAGCCGGCGGGGGGCTTCCCGCCGACCTTTAACCTGTTCAGGTCTGATTTTACAGGAGCTGCTGTGGTTCGACAGATCAGTCACATCTACAGGCCCGCGGGCCAAATCCGGGCCGCCGCAGCTTCTTATGGGACCAAACTCCAAGTGCGCTGAAATATTATGTTATCAATCAAATCAATGCAGGTTTTATATCTGCTTACTGCCAAATTATATCAATCAGAATTACTGTGGAAACCAAATCGCCACTTTACATAATTAGGAATTCACTGCAGATTTTTCTCAAAAATTGTCAAAAACTTTCTTTTACTAAACTTTCTTGCTTTTGTTGAGGAAAACTGTAGTCCCTGATCTACATGGCGAGTAATAAAAAGTCGTCATAAATAAGTGCAAATTCTTCAAATATTTCCAAATTAATATCACAAATACCTTGATTTTTATTGTAAAAACATTAAAAATATCATGAAATCAATAATATTATTTAAATTTAAGAATTGATATGTTAGCAGTTTGAGGACAGGTTTTATCGATACATTCTGGCACAACCGGCCCTTTAAGAGCAGAAATAGCAGCAGAGGGCAGCGGCTACCTGGCAGAACCGGTCGGTACCATCGGGTCCATCAACAGCTTTATGTAGAATCTACAGAACCAACTGGCTGTAGTTCACCCTTAGGCCTGTGGGGGGAACTAGAGGCAGCAATGACTTAAATACATCCCATAGCTACAAGTTACTGTTCACCTTATTCCTGGGAGGTTACCGTGGAAACGACTACCGTGGAAACTGCTCTGGATAATCTGCGGTTTTTATTCATTGTTTTGGGTTATTGTGGAGCGTTCCTGTGACGAGCGGAGCCGTTTCCATCGAGGAAACAAAAACATTTGAAAAAAGAAACCAAGCAGCTGTTAGTGGCTCCGGTTTAAACCCTTAGCTTTAGCTTTAGCTTTAGCCTCCTGCTGTTCACTTCACCTACACTGTAATCCAAACCCAGACTCAGTGAGGTGGAGTTCTAAGGCTTTGACTAGGCCCTGCCTTAAGCTCAACAAACTTGTGTCCCACCTCTCTCAATGAAACGCAGCCAACCTCATTACTATGAAGATACTGAAGAGCTTCGTGACTTTTCTGATGACTCCACGCTTCGCCATCTGAAGTAATGACGCTAAAGATGCGAGTGTAGGAGCCACTACTTCAAGTCATCCTCGCTGTCGTTAGCAGCTGATGTTCCGGCGTACTACAAAGCCTCAGATGAAAGATGTTAGCTGTTAGCCGTTAGCCCGTTGCTAGCATGTAAACAAATGGTTCGCAGTTGAAGTCACACCCATAATTTACACACAGCATCATGGGGGCTAGAAACAACAGGACCTGATCATGGGTAACCATATAAACCGGGCCTGGGCCTGGACCCGGTCCCAGCGGTCCCACTGGACCCAGCCCGGTTGCAGCCGTACCTTCAGTGAGGATCTCGATGACGTCGTCAGCGTTGAAGCTCAGCTCGTCGGTGTCCTGGGCGTCGTAGGCATACAGAGCTTTGCACTGGGGGGACCGAGGTTTGGGTTTAGGCCGACCCGCTCCCGGAACCGGCTTCACCTCCTTGGAGAGGCGCCTGTGGAACCTGCAGGCCAGGAGTACCAACAAATGTCACCACTGGGGGCAGCAGAGCAGCTACCTGGAGGTGACCTTTGACCGCTGAGGGTTCTGGACCTCACCCCGCCGCTCCCTGGTCAGGGACGTTCATGAAGCCCATGTCCTGGTTCTGGGGCAGCTGGTTGCTGGGCCGGTGCTGGTTCTGGAGGCGGGGCAGGGTGGGTTGGTCCATGCTGGACTGCTGCCTTAGGGTGGATCCCCTGGAGGGGGCGGGGCCTCCTCTGGAAGTCCCGCCCCCTCTGTTGCGAGGCACTGCAGCAGAAAATAGAAGAAGTAATGAACCAAAAAACTTCAGAGAGAATCCGGAACCGGTTTCGGAGAGGTTCTGGTCCAGAGAGAGACCAGCTGGTACCTGAGTGGTTCTGGTATGTGGGCGGAGCCTGGCCGCCCATGTAGCGGCTCTTGCGGTTATCCTTCCGGGTCGGTCCTGCAGGTCAGAGACAGGAAGTGATCAGGAGGAGACATGAAGGTTTTGTCATGGGGGATGAACTGGGTCAGAACTTACTGGAATTCTTTGGGAGGCCCGGCCCGATGGAGACGTGCAGAACCTTACCACTGGGTTTCAGAACCACCTCATCTCCCTGGCCCGCCTGGAACTGGATCTGCCTGGAACCGGACGAGCTGAACAGATGGCGGCCCTTCTTCACCTTGAACTCTAGGCTGAATGGAGGAGAGGTTCAGGACGGGTTCTGATCAACTTCCGCTTAGGTTCTGCTCAGGTTCAGGTGGGGTTCTGGTACTCACAGGTTGTTGAATTTCAGCGCCAGCTTGCGGTCCGTGTTCTCCTGGTACCGCTTCACCAGCAGACTGAGGAACTCGGTCTTGAAGACGCTCTGCAGGACGCTGTCGTACTCTTCTTCATGGACGATGAAGAAGTCGTCCTGCAGAGTGCTGCCGGACAAACGGGCGGGCCAGAGCCGTCAGAACCGATGCTGGGCCTGGGTGGTTCCCCCTCTGGTTCTGGTTACTTACCTGAGAGAAACTGACTGGATCCGGTTGAGCTGGATCTTCCTCTTAAGAACTTCATGGATCTGACCCTTATCTGGACCTTGCTTCACCTTCTCTCGGCCAACCAGATACAGGAACTTTGGGGTCAGGATGAGGTCACGCTTCGTCGTCTGCAAAACAGCAGCAACAAAAACGGGTCAAAGAACATCTGGTTTACAACAGCAGAACCGGGACAGAACCAGCACATCTGGCCCACACCAGTCCTGAGAGCTTCAGCAGAACAAGAGGAGAACCCCCATCACTTGGACAAGCATCCAGGTGTGACTTAACACTCCAAGGACAGACCCTACAGCAGTAATCAGGTCAAAGGTCATCTCCAAACTACTGGAAGTCCATCACTCCTAGAGGGAAGATTATTCCTAGCAGATGACGCACCAGAGGACACGACACCCCCTAGGAGATGAAGAACCTTTAGGTTTTGCAGTTTGTACCTTGAAGCGTCGGTCGAACTTGACGACCATGTCAGCAAAGTCGATCCTCTCTCGGCGGCCCACAAACTGCCGGATCTCAGGGTGGTTGTCGGTTCCGATGTAGTCACCCACAAAGTTCCTGTTGATGCTGTTCTTGCGGCGTTCCTTCTTGTTCAGCAGAATGTCTGAGGCTGGAAGAAGAAGGATCTGTGAGGACTCAAACCGGACCTGGACTCCTCTGTCTGAGGTAGAACTTCTGACCTTCCTCCCTCATCCTGACGTATTTGCGGACGGCGATGTGTTTGCGCCACGCTTTCTGGATGACACGGGCATAGCCGTTGAATTTCCTCTCGCGCATCTCCTCCAGCAGGAAGAGCTGCACAGGCAAAGAGAGCAGAACCTTTTAGCTGGTGTTGGAGGAGGAAGTACTGCTGCACAACCAGAACCTCCCCAGGAGCCGTTCCATGGACCTCCCTGGGGTCTCTTACCGACTCCGGAGCTTTGATGAAGACCTTGGCTGTACCCAGCTGGAACTGGTCCTGGTCCATATTGACGGAGCGCAGCAGGTGCAGGACTCCCTGGCGCTGCTCGCCCCGCCACTCCGGCCAGGTCTCTCTGGTCAGAATGGCGTACCTGCAGACCACCAGACCCGTTAGAGCGTCCGAGCCAGCAGCCGGTTCTGGTTGTGTGGGGCTTGATGCAGAACCTGTGCAGGAACTTGTTGAAGACGCGGCGGTAAGCATATCCGGCCCGGCGGACCCGGATGTTCTCCCGTAGGCCCAGGTACTCCACCTGGTGCCGGACCCGGGTCTCCTCCCAGTCTCGGGGCCGCTTGGTCTCGTTGGGTTTGATGCACCGGATGTAATGGGGCGTGCACTTCATCAGGGTCTGGACCAGACTGTTGGCCTGTTTCTGGAGGAGTGGAGGTCAAAGGTCAAGGACCGGTCTGGTGTCTGGTCACCAGAACCTGCTAAGGACCCGACTCACCTTGATCTTGCTGCTGGCCGTGGTCGGCCGGCCTCGTTTTTCTGCCTCCAGGTTCTCCGGGAACAGCGCTCTGATGAACGGACTGACCACAAACACATCACAGATTAAACTACCTCTTATTCTGAAGTGTCACAACTTCCTGCACCACAGGTTAAAGTGACACTGACAGGAAGTTGATTTAAACATTGACGGGTTAACAGCTGACAGAAGGTCAGATCTATTCATACCAGGCAGGACAGAACCAAGACCTGTAACCAAACCACTTGGACCTGCAGTTACAGCAGCTGTCCATCTGGAGGCGCTGTGGTGTAAACCTGAAATGTCCTCAGAAAGACGGAGCTGAACACTCACAACTCGCTGCTCTGCATCAACTCGATGATGTCATTGAAGAGGACATCCCGGTTCCGCTCACAGAACCCGACGACGTCATACGACACCTGAGAGAGAGAGAGGGACGGGTGAGCAACAGGTGAGGTCAGGTGAGGTCAGGTGAGGTCAGGTCAGACCTTGCCAGCGTAGTGGTGGATGATGAAGCCGCGGTTCCAGCTGCTGAAATGCTCGTGCGTCCCGATTTGTCCCTGCAGCTTCTGCAGCAGCGTCTGGTCCGCCCCCTCTCCCTTGGCGTGCATCGTGGCGCAGACGTCGTCCAGGACGCTCATCACCCCAGGAGGATTCTGGGAAATGACCAGACGCACGGAGGGAATGACGCGTGGGAAGCACCGCCCTCAGCCGGCCCGCGGGTCGGTCCACTCACCAGTTTGGACTCGATGAGGTCACAGACCACCTTGTTGTTGAAATACTCGATGGGGGTCCAACGGATCCCCTCCTGGACGTACTCCTCCTGCAGAACCAGAACCAGAACCGGGTTCAGAACCAGAATCGGGCCCGGCTATGCTGGGCTCTCCAGCTCACCTGCTCGGCCTTCAGCGTCAGCTCGATGAAGATCTGCTGCAGCTTCTCGTTCACAAAGTTGATGCAGAATTGCTCAAAACCGTTTTTCTGAAAGCAGAAGAAGAAGAAGCAGCGCCTGGCTGAGCTGCTGACTTTTCACATCAGGGGGGAACGTCCTGTTAAAGGACGAGCGTTGCAACAGTCTCTGGTAGCACCAAGACAGTCTGACCTGCCCGGTCGGTTCCTTCCCTAAGCTGCTAACGATGCGACGGCCTCGCTGTTATTCAGAATATTGTTCAACAGCTCAGTGTCACTCCTTCGTTTTGAGGAACACCTGATCCTAATACCTTCAGTGACATTTTTGGCACTAGCGCTAGCTAGCTCACTAACTTTGTTGAGGCCTTGTTTGGGAAACGAGTTCTTTCATACTGTGGCTGGAACATTTGGGAATAAAAAGTTTCTGTACCTCTGGCTAATGGTATCTTTGCTGTTAGAACTACAAAAATGGCCGGTGGCATTAGTGTGGGATGCTCTGCAACTTGGAGGGGGGCGGGGTTAATTGTTCTTCCAGAACACCTGCTCACCTGACGAATCCGTAACATTTATCCCATGGGTTTACCTGAAAGATCTCGAAGCCGTAGATGTCCAGGACTCCGATGTTGAGCTCCTCCGTCTCCTTCTGCATGGCCTTGTTCACGCACTGAGACACAGGAGACACCAGCTGAGACGGACAGAGGCAACCAGAGACGGGGACAGACGCTGGGACTCACGTCCACCAGGTAGTCAAAGAGGCGGGTGTAGAGCGCTTTGGACAGGGCGTCCCTGGAGAAGCAGGCCTGCTCTGTGTTCAGGGTGACGGAGATGGACTCGGTTTTGCCGCCCCACTTGCTGTCCATGATCCTGCTGGTGAGCTTGTTGCAGAGTCCGTCCTGAGGGATTCCCAGCAGGAAGGAAGGGAACGCCAGGACTGGAGGGGACAGAGGGGAAGAGACACGGCAATATGAGGACAAACTGACAACAGGAGAATCTGGGTTCTGATGAGTTCTACTTGGTTCCGTTTGGTTGTGTTGGGCCACCTACAGTCCTGGCTCTCCACCACAGCGTAGTTGTTCTCCTCCCGGAAGCCGATATTCCCCAGGTGAAGGATTCCTGCGACCAGCTGCAGAACCGAGTCCTGATCGTCCAGAGACAGACCCACGACAGACATGGCGGCCTGGGGAAAGAGCGACGGTTACCCTGGTGACAGGGAGACAGACATGGGGACGGAGGGGGCCATGTGGTCACCATGGTATCGGAGAAGTCCTTCCTGTCATCCATGTCCTCCACCGTGTATGTTCCTGACTGGTTCAGGTAGAAGTAGTAGTCCGGGGTCGTGACCCCCAGGTTCTCTCTCTGCTCACTGCTGGCTCCGCCCAGAAGCTGACATCATCACAGGGAGACAGATAAACGCCCCGCGTCCCAGTACACTGACGTACCGCACCACTAAGTACCTGGTAGTAGATGTGGAAGTTCCTCTCTCCGGGGTTCTGGGAGACGACTCGGCTTTTCTCCAGCAGGAAGTTGGAGATTTTCCCTCCGTCAGGCGCTCCGCCCCGGCTGAACTGGATCTCAAAGTACTTTCCCTGGACAGACAAAAGGCCTGCTGGTAGTACTGCTACAGTGTAGAACTACTTTGTAGTAGTAAAATACTCACAAATCTGCTGGAGTTGTTGTTGCGGACTGTCTTTGCGTTACCAAAAGCCTCCAGCAGGGGGTTGGACTGCAGGATGATGTCTTTGACCCGCTGCGCAGTGACAGGTGAACATGGTTACCATGGTAACGGCCGGCCTAAACAGCAGCAACGGAGACCCAGGCTCCACCTGGCTCCACCTGTTTCCTCCAGGTCTCTGACTGACCGTCCAGATCGATTCCAGACTCAAAAGATTTTGTGAAAATTATAAAAATCTAAATCGGTACCATCGTCGCTTGCAGATGCAGAGCAAGCCGAGCCAAAGGAACGCAGCAATCAGCCGACGGCGCTGACATCAACCGAGTCAGTAAATTAATAACGATCAGAATAAACTATCTGAGGAGCTTCGGTTGAGTAATGAGGCATGTTTCCTTTTTGTGCTGCATTTTGTGCTGCACCAAAGTAAACTTCTAAACATTCGGTCTTGACTCCATACCTGCCTCTAGTGACTGTAACCATGGCAACAGCAGGACACACCTGTACTTTCTCTCCTCCTCCGGAGACTTTGGAGACGTAGCTCATGATGTACTTGGCGGCGACGGTTTTCCCGGCTCCGCTCTCGCCGCTGAGGAGACAGGAAGTAGTTTCACATTCAGCCGTCTCTCTGGTTGGAGGCGTTCGAGAGGCTCCGCCCACCTGATGATGACGCACTGGTTCTCGCTGTCGATCATCATGTTCCGGTACATGCAGTCGGCCAGGGCGTAGATGTGGGGCGGGTTCTCGTACTGCGCCTGCGGGCAGATGGGGGTTAGAGACGTCCTGTCTGTCTCCGTGTCTCCAAGTCTCTCCGTGTCTCACCGCTCCCTGGTACATCTCCACCTCTCTCTCTGTGAAGTACGGCAGCTGTTTGAACGGGTTCACTGAGATCAGAACCGGCCCGATGTAAGTCTGACACAGCTGGGTCAAGGAGCTGAACCAGAACCTGTTAGAGTGTGTGTGTGAGTGTGTGAGTGTGTGTGCACGGAGGATACGAAAATGTAGTCGTCCATGTATCTCTTCTTCAGGTTGTCGGTGATGGCGTCCTCGTTGATCTTGGACAGCAGAACCATGTCGTCCACTCCGCTGACCTTCACGTTCTGGGCCTGCCAGTGGTACCGATCCTTGCTGCCCTGGGGGGGTGAAAGGTCAGCAAAACTTTACCAGGAATGCAGTGGAGGGCGCCATTAGCTTTACCAACCTGGAGGTGCTAATCGTAAACTTTAGCAGTGCTAACACTAAAGCGCTACACCAACACAGTATTTAGGGGAAGGTATTGCTAATGCGCTATATAAACCTGGTATTTAGCAGAAGCTAACGCTAATGCGCTGAGCTGAACCAAGATGGCCACCAGGTGAGACTCTCAGTATTTCATATTTATCTGGAGGACAGAAACGTCCAGAGATCAAGGAGCTCAGCTAAAGGTTCTGGGTTCAGCAGCATCCACACGGTGCCGCCCACCTGAGGCTGACTGATGATGTCACCAGGTGCTTCCACAGGATCTGGACTCTGATTGGCTGAGAGTCACATGGACAGGTTCTGTTTTAGTTTCTATTCCTCTGCAGTGTCTGTAACCCGTTTCCATGGAGATGAGCCACCTGTCCAGGACCATCACTCTGTGATTGGCTGTTTTATATGTAAGCAAAGTGTGATGTCACCGGCCGCGCCCACCGCGGGGCCTCAGACGTCCCCGGGCCCCGCAGGCTGCGGACGCATCCCTGCTGCATTCCAGCATTCCTGAGTCCTGCGAGGACATGCAGAGCTGCTGCGTGTGTGTGTGTGTGTGTGTGTGTGTGTGAAATAACACATGATCAGCTGAGATTAAGCAGGAAATGTTTACATGTTTACTGGAGCAATCAGCCAATCAGCAGCAGATATTTTTCCTGAATCTTCCCAAATGAATCTGGCCGATAAGCCGACGCCCACCGCCTGCTCTCTGATTGGTCGGTTTGGGTAAAAAAACTAGTTTACAATTCAAACTGAAAACAAACAGATTTTATTCAGCCCATAAATTTCTGACATAAATCATTTCAGCTTTATTTTAATCTTCATTACATTTATTTCCAGAATCCAGTTCAGTTTTTCAGAACCAGCAGAATAATCTGTTCTCTGGAAGTTTGTTTGGTTCTGATCAGGGATCAGTTCATCCGAGCCAACTGGACTCAGAACCAGAACCTCGGTGTGGTTCTGTTTTCCTGGATCTGCCTGCGGTCCGTGAACTCACCATGTTTCTGCTTCTCCACTTCCTGCTTCAGATCAGAGTTGAGAAATGTGGATCCAGAGGGATCCGGATGGATCTTGGCGGGTCCAGGTGAAACCAGGTAGGATTTGGACCGGACTTGGACCGGTTCGCTGCGGGTCGGAACCCTCCGGTTCGGTTCGGTTCAGTTCTCTTTCAGCATGCCGCCTCCTCCCGCGGTCCGCCGTTTCTTCCTTCAGTCTTCAGATTCTCTGCAGGTGTGGACAGGTAGGCCCCGCCCCTCCCAGCCCCGGGGAACTCTGGGTAACTGAGTCTCAGCGCTGCGTGGCGGCGCTCTGCTGCCACCCGGTGGTCCAAAGAGGAAGAGCAGCAGCAGGAACCAGAACCGTCAGAGTTCGGCTCTGGATGGAGAATCACTTCCTGGAGTCAGAACCACCAGAACCAGGAGCCTGGACCCGAACGGTGCTGGTTCTGCTTGATCCATTAACAACCGGGTCACATCAGAATCGGGTTGCGGCTTGATTAGAGCAGGAAGTGATTTATAATCAGAACCGGAACCAAAATGAAGCCCAGCGATCCGATGGATTGGGGCTCGTGGAACCAGAACCGGCCCTTTGGGTCCATCAGCTGCAGGCGGTTCGGTAGTGATGGTATCATGCTGCAGGTCAGTCTGAACCCAGCGTACCTGAACAGGTGAGGCTGAGGAGGAAATGACCTTACATGGGCGTTCCAATGAGGCGGGGGCGGAGCCACTTCACTAAAGATGCGTTGCTATGGGAACCTTTATTCTGCTAAGCCAGTTACCAACAGAACCGACACCAGGACTGTTAGCGGAGACCACAGGAAGTTCACCTACTCTGAAGGTCAGAGGTCACCTGGTCCATGTGCGTTCAGGTGAATCAGGACGCGGCAGCGCTGCAGGTGACACCGGCTGCTTTTATTGACATTCAGACCTGGAAACCACCTGTTCAACTGAAACTGGGCTGTTCTGTGATTGGCTAAAAGTCCTGCTGAACAGCCAATGAGGAGCCTCTGCCCAAATATGGAAACAAGGAGGAAGACACACAGATGACGAAGAGGAAAAAAAACTTCTAAAGGAAACACAAACAAAAATCTGGAATAACAGAAGCTGAAGAAGCGTGGCCGGGTCACATGATGCCGGGGTCACATGATGCCGGGGTCACACGGGGTCACATGATGCCGGGGTCACACGGGGTCACATGATGCCGGGGTCACATGATGCCGGGGTCACACGATGCCGGGGTCACATGATGCCGGGGTCACATGATGCCGGGGTCACATGATGCCGGGGTCACATGATGCCGGGGTCACACGGGGTCACATGATGCCGGGGTCACATGATGCCGGGGTCACATGATGCCGGGGTCACACGGGGTCACATGATGCCGTTGGTGAGGTACTGGAAGCCGTCGTACAGCTTGGTGGTGAGCGAGCGCATGGAGCCGTCCACCAGCTGGTCCACCAGCAGCTGCAGCTGCTCCTCCGTCAGGCTCATGTGGAAACGCTCCTTCAGGCCCCGCATGGTGCTGGAGCCGTGGAAGCAGGGCAGCTGGGAGCCTGGGGGGCCAGACGGGGAGACGGGCGGTCAGTCAGCGGCCACAGGGGGGCGCTTTGGGCAGGACTCTCACTCACCTTGCTGCATGATCTCCACTATCTGCAGAACCCGGTCCATGTGCTTCCTGGCTGCAATCAGACCCTGAAGCATCAGCATCCTGTAGTAGTTAAACATGTCTCCGTCTGGGCCGCCCATCACCTGCCAGACAACGCACAGGGTTTAACAAAACACCGAGTCCAAGCAGCCAAAACCATCTCCTCCTTTAGGTAAGACACAGGGTGAATTTAACCCTCGGCTTTAACAAACTTCATCTCGTCTTCCTGAATGAAGCTGGAAACCTTGTGGACAAGAAATAGGTCTTGACCTGAACTCCACCCAGAACCAGAACCAGAACCAGAACCAACCCACCTCCACAAACTCTGCAGTGAGCTTGAAGGCGGACGTCTCGAAGCCGAGGTTCCTGGGCGAGCTGGACAGGATGAAGCCGAAATCGATGTGGATGATGTGTCCGTCGGCGTCCAGCAGGATGTTCCCGTTGTGCCTGGGGGGGGAGAGCGGCGTCAGCAGCGCGGGGCGAGCGCGTGGAGCGTCTGGGGGCGGGGCCTCACCTGTCCTTGACCTGCAGCAGGTAGCAGATGAGGCTGTAGCCGGCGCAGCTGCGGACAAAGTTCCTCTGGGCGGACAGGAAGTTCTCGGTGGTGGGGGCGCCGTGCTCCTGCAGGAAGTAGTCCAGCAGCGACAGCTGGCTCTGCTTCTTCACCTGGTGGATGGACACGGCGTTGACCACCGGCTCAATCATCCCGCTGTCCGCCGACAGAACCACAATCTTGTAGGGCCGGATCCACAGCGGCACGCGCTCCTGTTCCCAGATCGACTGGGGGGCAGAGATGCATGATGGGAAGGAAACCAGTGTGAGCGCCGCTGGTGGGGAACAAACTCCCAGCTTCACCTAATCAGCTTCCAGACTGTTAATGTTCACTAACGATGTGAAGGTCTAGTTAAATTCCCATCTGCCTCACTGTTCCTTTAGAACGGCGCTAGCTCTGGCAGCAACAAGTCAAAGGTCAAGACCAGCCATCAATTAGCAAGCATTTAAAGAGCAAATCGCCTTTGAAATTCCCATCTTAACATGCTAGCTAGCACACTGGTCAACATATTGGCCAACATGCCTGCGGGGGGGACGGCAAGTCGGTGCCATGGTGGCGTTACCTTGAGCTGCTGCAGCACCTGGAAGGCCAGCAGCTCTTGTCGCAGGTCGTCTCCACACTTGACGATGACGGAGAGCAGCCTCCAGGTGGGGGAGTGTCCGTAGGGCGAGCCCTCCCTGATCCTCCTGGGGGACGGAGACAGAGACGGCTCAGCGCCGGCGGGGGGTCCGGCGGTCCGGACTCGGGGATTAGCCTACCGGACTTTCTCCTCCCAGGGCTCCTTGAGGGCCACGGCAGACGGGTCCTCCGGGTCCCGCCTGAAGGTGGTGGGGGCCTGCGCCAGCTGCTCCGAAAGGCGCCGCCTGGAATCGGAGGGGATGGGGTCAGAGGTCGTCTGGACGGCCAGAGCGTGTCAGAACGTGTCCTGACCTGATGTCCCCGGCGGCGATGAAGACGGGCTCCTTGCTGTCCAGGCTGGTGATGCTGTCCACCGAGAACTGGCTGATGTTATCGCAGCTGTTGGTGTGACCTTCTGGGAGCTGGGGGTGGGAGGTCAGGGGTGGGAGGTCAGGGGGTCGGTCAGAACACCGCCAGGTTAAATATTAGTAGCTTAATAATAGTAGCTAGGTGCTACGGCGCTAGCGCCATCAGGAACAACGCCTTGAAATGATGTTAGCTTTAGCGAATGTATGTTAGCTCCAGCTAGTGGAGTTAGCTCTAGAGCAGGGGGGCCCAAAGTGGGTCCTGGAGGCCCGGCATCCTGCATGTCTCAGTCTCTTCCTGCTTTAACGCACCTGGATCAGACGGTGGCTCGTCAGACGCCTGAGAAGAGCACTGACCTGCTGAAACGGCTGTTACTACGACCAGAAGAGAACAAAACCTCCAGGATAAAGGACGTTAGCTCCTGCTATGACATTCCCTCTTGCTAATGGATATTAGTGCCTGATAATGGATACTAGCTCCTCGCTCTCCTGATTGGTCCTCATTCTGACTGGATCAAACATTCCAACATCACATCACTTCCTGTGGGCGTGGCCTCACCTCCACCTGCAGCTCTCCGATGTCGTCCACAGACCAGGCTTCGTCGTCGTTGTCGTAGTTTGGGACGACGGAGAAGCTCCCGGCTCGCTGCTCCGCCATCATGCCGCAGTCCGGCAGGTTCTCCACCGACCGCGTGCTCCTGATCCGGTTCTCCGGGATCCGCATCGGAACGCTGGACGTCTCAAAGTTCTCGCACTCCAGAACCTCCACGTAGATCAGGTAGGGAGCCTGGGGGGGCGGCAGGATGAAGTCAGGACCTCTGCGTCCCCATGTAGCCCTGGGAGGTGAGGGGCCTCACCTTGTCCTTGGAGTTGAGCACCACGGCCTGCGTGTGCGGCACGCGGACCACGTGGTGGTCGAAGGCGGCGGTCGGAAGCCAGACGCGCGCCGGCAGCTTGTGGTTGAGCAGCGACAGCTCTGAGATCAGCCGCTGCGTCTTCTGCTCCTTGGTGGGCAGCGTGGCCAGACGCTTCCCGATGCCCATCAGGGACTTCATGAACTCCCGCTGCGGCGCCAGGCGCACCGGCTGCAGGCACACAGGACAGGGACACGGGCTCAGGTGTGCCAGCACAGTCTGTCTGCGGGTCAGGTTTAAACATCTGGATCAGAACCAGAACTATTCATGGTTCCGCTGAGGAAAACCTGACGCACAGAACCGGCCGAGGAACCAGCAGGAGGAGACATGAGGACAGGTCAGATTCTGATTGGTTAACCCAGAAGCATCAACAGAACACAGAGACACAATCACACAGTCCGAGTCCACAGGCCAGAGCGACGTGTGGACCGAACCAGAACCAGAACCGGAAACCAGAGACTCCCTGGCAGAGTGCCTTTCCCAGAATCGCCCGCAGGCTGGAAGAGTTTTGGGCTGAACTTACGGGACCAGAATCCAACTCCAGACTGTCGGAGCTGGAGCCGCTGTCCTGGGGGTCAGAGCAGAACTTCTGGTTGGTTTCATTCAGAAAGTTCCTGCAGTTTCTGGATTCATTGAACACCTCATGATGCCTCCATGGCACCGCCGGGAAACCTGAGCTGCTTTTACAGTGGAAGGAGCCACAATGTTCAGACCCAGATACCGGATCCACTCTGAAAGGTTTTCCTTTCTGACTGACTCCAAATCTCTGAACGAAGGAGGAAAAACCACTTCCTGTCTGGAAGGAAAACCACTTCCTGTCTGGAAGGAAAATCACTTCCTGTCTGGAAGGAAAATCACTTCCTGTCTGTTGTTCATCATAAGAACGCACACTGGCTCTATTCCCAGTGAACCAGACTCTCTAGGACCCATAAGAACGTCTTCTCGGAACTCCCTGAGATGGAGTGACCCCACAGTGACCCCACAGTGACCCCACAGTGACCTCACCTCGTCCTGGCTGCTCTCCACCTTGGGGTTGCTGGCCGTTCTCTTCAGGTTGCTGCTCAGGCTGATGCTGACCGTGGCGTCCGATTTGGAGCGCTGATGGGTCCGTTTGGACGGAGACAGGCCGTGGTCCACCGCTGGGCCCCTGGGGGCCGCCGCCAGGCAGAATGGCGTCAGCGTCAGCTCCCTGCGCGCCCGCGGCCCTGACGGCTTCAGTTCGTCGGACAGGATGAGCTTCCTGAGCTTGGAGCCCCGGGAGTGGCGCTGCGTGGAGATGTGCATATCGGAGGAGTAGGCGCCCAGCAGCCAGGCGCACTGCAGGCTGAAGGAGATGCTCTGTATGCAGCGGTGCACCTGCAAGGTCACACACAGGGCACGTTAACCCACAGGAACAGATCACTAACATGGCCGCAGGGAGCCTGCAAGACCACACACAGGCCACAGCACTAACCCCACCACCTGGTGGAGCCGCAGCATCTCACTGCGTCGCCTGGCCAGGTGAGGCGCCTGCTGCTGCTCAGCACCTCACTCACCTGAAGACCTCGCACACACATACACGTCTGCGTGATTATCTTTGTGGAGACTTTCCATTGACTTCCATTAATTTCTCCAGCCTAAACCTTACTCTAACCCCGACAAAAACTCAATTCACACCTTAGTCCTAAATCTGACCCCGACCCAAAAACAGTTTCCAGGCTTCGGGCCCCACAAAAAGCAGCAGGTCCCCACAACGTAGAATGTGTCAGGGAAATGGTCCCCACAAGGCATTACAAACACACACACACACACACACACACACACACACACACACACACACTCTGCAGTGAACAGAACTGACAGAAGAGAGATTGTAACAAGAAAAATGGCGGCAGTAAAGCGAGTACGATGGAGAATCAGGGCCAGACTGAGATTTTCTGTTTTAATCGTCAGAATACGAAATATCAGCAAATTATTTAAATGACCAGAAAACTAAAGTATTTGTAATTTGACGAGAGCGGATCAGGAAACGGGTTCATTTAAACATCCACTCAGAATCTGCTGCTGTTTGGCTGAACTGTATCCATGCAGGACGGATTCAGCCGAAAGACGGATTTGGCTGAAAACGATTTATCAGAAATGAACTGGTGTTTCCATGAGTGGCTGAATTCAAAGCACTTTGTAAAACTCGTTCTGCTCCGCGCCTCATGTTTCCATCTATTTCTCTTTTCTTTGTTTAAAGAGTCCAGATTATCCTCAGTGTTAACAACAAACCAACATAACTGGTTTACAACTGGTGTGTTCCTGTCAGAACCTCCTGCTGATTATCCATCAGGAAGCCCGTTAGCATGCTGCTGCTGTAGCCAGCCCGTTAGCATGCTGCTGCTGTAGCCAGCCCGTTAGCATGCCGCTGCTGTAGCCAGCCCGTTAGCATGCTGCTGCTGTAGCCAGCCCGTTAGCATGCTGCTGCTGTAGCCAGCCCGTTAGCATGCTGCTGCTGTAGCCAGCCCGTTAGCTGCCGGTCCTGTAGCCTGCTCATTAGCATACTGCCGGTCCTGTAGCCAGCCCGTTAGCTGCCGGTCCTGTAGCCTGCTCATTAGCATACTGCCGGTCCTGTAGCCAGCCCGTTAGCATACTGCTAGATGTGCAGCACCTTGTCAGTGCTCATCAGAACCAGGCTGGGTCCATTCTAGGCCTCAGAACCGACCTGCTGCTGGGTTTGCTTTCATGTTCTGAACAGATTTTGATCCGATAGAGTAACTTTGCGCCACCTTGATGTGGAATATAACGAACAACAAACAGGAAAACTGTCTAAGCTGAGATTACAACCAAGATTTATTTGCTAAATATTGTCCTGCTGTATCCATGGTAACCGTAACAAAAATAAACTGATTTTATCCATAAAAGGTAAACTTCCTGTGTCCAGTTTGTGCAGCTCAAGCTGCTTCCATGACAACCATCACTTCCTCCTGGACAGAGGCTGAACTCTGACCTTCACCATGGCAACCACTGCAGTAAGCAGCTTGGCTCCGAGCAGCTGACCGCAGGCCACACCCACCAGGTAAGGCTTGATGGCGTCGCCGACGTCCTCATCCATGTGGATGTACATGTTGAGCAGCTGCGGCAGGTAGAAGTCCACGTCGTCGTGCGGGAAGCTGAAGAGCCGGTTCCCGATGTACGCCTGCACGCCCGGTTCCTTGGAGCTGTGCAGGTAGGAGATCGCCATGGAGACGTCGAACAGCTTGGACTCAAACAGCCGCAGCAGCCACGACTGCTTGGACGGGTTGTGCCTCTGACGCCGCCGGGCACTCTTCACCGAGCCAGGCGCTGGGCCCTCCGGGTCGTCCTCTTCACGGATCTGTGGCGGTTTGATGGCGGGGACGCCGCGGTCTGGAGACGGTCCGTTGTGCTGCGAACCGGGGGCGGGACCGGCGGCGGAGTCCACCTGATGCAGCTTCACCTTCTGCAGGACCTCCTGACACGCCCGCTGCGCCACCTCGGCGTCTATGACCAGGCTCAGCTCGCCACCCCCCTCGCTGATGACGCCCAAAGGTGGCGAGGCGGGGCGGGGGGGGCCACATGAGGAGGGGGTGGAGGGCAAGGACTGGGAGGGGGAGGAGCAAACGGAGAGGGAGGGGCTGTTCTGCTCAGAGCGGGTGGGGTAAAGGTCATCCTGAGGGTCCGCCATCATGGCTGCCAAGAGGCTCCACCCACCGCCACTGGAACACAGACAGGTCAAAGGTCAGGAATGAGACTCTCAGCACTAGACAGGTGGAGGACAGCCAAAACACCTGAGGGAGCTGGAACCAATCACAACCGATTTATATTTACGTTTAAATGGTGTGAGAAGAACTTTAAAAACCGGTTCTGGGTAAGCCTGACCCGGTTCGGTACAGTACCCGGTCGCCAGACCGAAGGAACCACTCCGAGTTCTTCTGGACACAGCTGACGAACCCCAGGGTAACTGGAATCTGAAAACGGGTCAGAACGAACCCTTTGAGTCGAACCTGACAGAACCGGTGTTTGGACTCATCTGCTAACAGACGGACAGTTTCTGCTGGGTGAACCTGGAGCAGCTGCAGCGGACCGAACCGAACTCTGTGACCCGCTCTCGGTCCACCCGCCCTGTGGACCTTCATACCTACCGTAGAACTGCTGCTAGCTCAGGGTTAGCGACTAACCATTGAAAATGAACGGGATGCTAACCCAACCAGCTAACGGTTCTCTAATAAGTTTGAACGCAGCTGTTAGCTCAGAGCTAACTAGCTCAGTGCTAACAGATAACGCTAGCCTGAGCCAACTGTTGCTAAGTCCCAGCTTAAGTTCCAGCGCGCGCCCAGGTGAGTTGTGCAGATGATGTGACGTGTCGGGAGGGTACAGGTGTATCTCTATTACCTGCTGACAATTCAGTCGCGCCGAAATAACGCCTCACGTGCAGTTTGTTGACTCCATTTATTCCGTTTGATCCTCATCTCCGCTGCCAGCCAGCAGGAGGCGCAGCGGCTCCTCTTCCGCTTCTCTCTGGATGTTCGGACGTTTCCGGTGCTGCACTGCCACCGCCTGGACGGAGTCAGACTTTTTATTATGATTATTATTATTTAGGTTTTTTATTGTGGAAATCCGGGTGAACCAGAGGCTAAACGTACCACTAGAATACAGATTCACACAAAAGTAAAAAATATACAGACTGTTTAGTAAGGGAAAATTTAAACCATACTTCTTAAAGTCGTTCAAGTAACAACAGACTGAGGACATAAAATACCAAAGTACACAAATGAATAAAGAACACCTCAAATTAAACTGATTTTATTCTACGAACATTTCAGCTAATGGCTTTTTGTCACTGATTGAGTCTCTCAGATATACGCACAGATATTGACTTGTATTCATAAACTAATTGATCTTTTCAAACCCCAGTTCAGTCTGATTTTATTTTGTGTGATCAGTTAAAACTGTCCGGATCAACAGGACTTCATCAAATATTTGGACTTTGGCTGTTTTTGACCTCGGTTCTAATCCCGTCTGTTTCCTGTCACCAGATAATCGGGGCTAAATTCAAATAAAAATAAAAGAAGCTTATTTTTTTTGTCTTGTATTACATGTTTTGGAGCATTTTGTTTTTAACCTTTTAATCTGATTAATTTTTTTTAAGCTTTAAGATATCCGACTACATTGTTTTTTAGATCTCTTTTTATAATTCAATACGTTCATAATTTCTTTTAAAGCAATACATTTTATTTGTAATATTACCACAGTAAAGAGTTTGTTATGTTATTTTACATTACATAACTCAACTTTTTTAGTGTTTTCCGTGACGTGGTTGATGTCCGGCTGTGAGACCGGAAGTGTCGGTGCTGCGGGCGGCCAGCAGGGGGAGCCAGAGAGCAGGAAGCGCTGCGGCTCCAACCTGCCAGCTGCTGTTTTCCTGAAGTCTGAGCGGATTCTCTGCAGCGAGCTGTTCTGGTTCCGTTTTGATGACTAACCGAACGTGCTGATCCGGAACCAGCTCCAATCAGAACCACTCTGTGAGTATGTGCAGCTCCTGATCCGGGTCAGCCTGGTTCTGGTTCTGGTGAGGGGTGTCCTGAAAGTTGATCTCAATCCGGATTTAATCTGCTGAGCTGCGCCAGGAAGGTTCTGGATTCAGAACCTCGGCCCGGTCTGCTGGGAGATCAGAGGTTCTGGAGGGTTCCGGTCCAGAACCAGACCGGGTTCCTGCTGAGGTCCTGCTCATCTAAACTGCAGAGATGGTTCTGATTCTGGTTCCTCCATTTGAGCATTCTCAGACTGGGAATGTTTGGATCCAGGTTCTGCTGGTTCTAGGTGCAGGCAGCAGCGACTCGGGTCAGTACCGGTCCGACCGGTTCCAGAGGCGGGACGGGTATGTTTGAGTTGGAGGGCGGATCCAGCAGGATGTCCTGGACCGTTGAGCCTGCTGGAGTAACTGGGCCCAACCAGAACCAATCGGGCCAAACCAGAACCTCAGATCCAAACAGCCAGCTTCCCTCTAGAGCAGAACCATTCAGAACCAGGCAGGGAAAACCCAGTTCTGGTTCCTGTTGTGGGTTCTCTGGGTGAAACCAGAACCAGAACCTGGATGTGTTTTGTATTTCCTGTCAGAGGTTCTGATCTGAAGCTACAGCAGATGGTTCTGGTTCTAGTTGGGAGCAGACCTGTTTGGGTTTTAGGTGGTTTTGGTTCTGTGTGGTTCTGGTTATCATGTTGCTTTGGTTTGTTTCAGCTGATGGACGCTGAGAGCGGAGCGGTTCTGCCTGGAACCAGGCCGGCGACCCGTTGGCCCGGTTCGATCGGCTTCAGCAGCCCCAGAGAGCCCCTGCAGGACTGGGTGGTGGACCCCGGCTGTGTGAGTGGATAATAATAATAGATGTTACTGGTGAACAGGTGAGTTCTCAGGTGTGTTGTGGACTTTATTTGGACGTGATGGAGAGAGAGAGACGATACCGATCCGGCTGCAGACCAGGGCGGCAGCAGCATGGGGAGGAAGACGGTTAGTGTTACAGTGAAGGTATGTAGACCAGGTGATAGACAGTACAGATACACCCATCCTCTTTACCTGAGCAGTAGGATGAAAATAGGCGGTGAGGTTTGACCTTAAAGGGCCGGTATCATGTCAAATCAACTGCTTTGATCTCTCTGTTTTTCCCTGACGTGTTGCTTTGATTCCTTCATGTTTGACAAATCCTCTAATCTCCGTGGCAACCATTCAGTTGCAAGTGCCTGGGTGGACCTAGCTCCGCCTCTGAGGCGTAGCTCCTTCAGACTAGCTAGCAGCAAACAGCTGCTGGGCTCATGATAGGAGCTGCTGCTCAGAGCAACGCTGGTAAAAACATTAAAGGGTTAATAGAGGAGCCATGTTGGGATGACTTCCTGAAGGTGGAGCTTCAGGAAGAGCAGGTGCTTCTTAAAGAGACAGAGACCCAATTTCATTGAGTGAAATTAGGAAGTCAAAGTCATATTTAATTTTGTATAAAGCATTTTTATTAATCCTGAAGGTAACTTAATTACTTGATTGTGCTATAAAACTGCACTATGTGCCTGAAAAATACCCGAACTGCCCCTTTAAGGTGGAAGCTGTGCCAGTGAATAAAACTTTTCTTTGTCTTTGAGAAAATGAGACGACCATGACCTGATCTCCATGACAACCTGACAGGAAGTGGGCTGGGAGGAGAGGCAGAGCTGGGCGTCGTCAGCGTAACGACGGATATTTATATTATATCTGTGGCCATTATGTTGATCTGAACACCCTCAGAAACTTAGACTGGATTATACAGGACAGACTGAAAGGCACGAAGGAGAAGGATGCTAATGGACGCTTGGCATCCTTCGTCCTTATCCTGGAGGATAAGCTGAGAAATGGCGTCAATAGGAGAACAGGAAGTGAGTTTCAGCGTGAGCCTTGAGTTGTTAATGGAGGCGGGACTCCTTGGTGTTAGCAGAGAGTATTTTAGCTAAAAGGCGGTCTGAGCGCGCTCAGTTAGTCTTCACATCCTGACTCCTTCTGGGCCGGAACCAGAATCCTGCTGGTGCTTCTGGACCAGGTGGTTCTGGGTCCGGCCCCTTCGGCTCATCTGTCCTTACTTCCTGTCAGGTGACCCTGGACGACAGCGAATCGGAGGACATCCTGCAGGCCGTCGACCCCAACGAGGTGTTCGGAACCGGTACCGGGCCCGCCGACACGTCGTCAGAGAGTGACAGCGACATCTCGGAGGAGACCCCCGTTGCCATGGTGACAGCAGTAACCACGGCGACCAGCCAGCCAGCCCCGGCAGCAGTCTACCAGGTGGTCTATGACATCAGTTCTGTGGGTGGAGCCAAATCTGAACCCGGTCAGGAGAACATCATCTCCATCGAGCTGGGTAGGTCCGGTTCTGACCCTGTTCTCACTCGGTCCGTATGATGATGTCATTTGACAGTCATCAACTCGCCTTGTTTCCTTTTTCTCCATCCCCTGCCATCGCCCCGCCCCCTCCTCCAGATGAATGGAGTTCCCAGCTGCTGTTTTCGGACTCCTGCATTGTCAGCGACTTGCAAGAGGCCTCGTCTTCATCGTCATCCTCTCCATCTGACGGTGGCCGGAGCTCCGCCCCTCTCTCAGGTAGAGACCAGGTAAGGTTTCCTGTCAGTGAGTGTCATCAGAGGGCGTCTGAGACTGGAGGACTCACTCTTCTTCTTCTTCAGGTGCCGCTGTTCCCTGACCTGCGGCTGACGGAGGAGGAGCAGAAGCTGCTGACGGAGGAGGGCGTGTCCCTGCCCAGCAACCTTCCACTCACTAAGGTCCAACTAAGGACCGCCGCGGACGCATATAAAGATTCCATTTTGGGAAACCAGGGTTATTTTCACCACTGCACTAACTGGACTTCCTCAGTTCAGAAAATGGCTGAAGTGATTCCCCGAGCGATTCGAGTTCCTCGATTATTAAAGTTCCTCGAGGAAAATGTACCCGCCTCGAAGCTTCGTTCAATTATGCTTTATTATTTAGCGCTCCGTGTTCCGGCTGGGTTGTTA
>CAEGAE010098039.1:0-10480 GCA_903067095.1 Girardinus metallicus
CAAACAAGACGAAACATTAATAGCAATCTCTCACTGGCACCAGTTTGTTTTGCATATTCTGTTTGCCAAAAATCCCATGAAATTCCCTGAGGAAAACACCTAGATTAATCAAATGGGGGAAAGTGGAAAAGAGGAAGGAAAAATAAAGTGACCGATGAAGGAGGAAATTCCCCTTTCGTGAAAGTGCTTAAGATTTTTAACTGACCATAGAGCTGGTTACAACCTGTTTGTTTCGCTTTCTAAAGCTGGTCAATGATCTCCAGGATTTAACTGTGTTGTTAGCTTACAGCGCAGTGATAATGTGTGAAAATCTGAAGTCTGTTATTTGTGGATTAAACCTATTATTCTGCCAGTACATGGAATATATATATTTTTTTTTATTTATGACAGCCAGTGTAGTTTTATCATGCTCTCAGACCAGTCCCAAATTTAGGACAGTGCTTAGTAATTGGCTTATGTGGCTTAAAACTGCAGACAAAGGTTATTTTTGGTCAATGGCTTGAAGAACACTTGTATTGCATTTACAGAAGAAACACACATTTGAAAATGGCTACCCAAGGATAAAACACAACTAGTTAATATCAGGTTTACTTAGCTCCTAGTGTTGCTCTAAGCAAAGCAAAAGGGTATACTTTGTGGAATATTTACTTGAAACTACTATTCAAATTGGATTATTCTAAATATTTGTTCATTTTTGTTTTCCAATTGTTGATGCTGTGAAACAACTTTACTCAGTCCTTACTGTATCACACCATTGAACCCCATGCCTGAACTGAATAATATGGCATGTACCAATGCCATATTAATCACTAACTAATGTACTTAACCCATCAAATTAATTAGTTTTAGTAAACTGATCTTGTTGGGAGTCAATATTAAAAAACATGTTGTAATTTTAACAATTTAAGTGCCTTTTAGCAGTTTTAGCGTAAATAATTTCTTAGAAATACTGATTAACATGTAGATGAAATATGTGCAAATATTATACTGGGTAAATTTAGTCTATTTACGTATTTGGGTTGTTGTGGGATTTTCGATTTGACTGTTAAGGACCTATTTTTTTTCTATAGCAAGTAAATTTCCATGCAAAGTTAAAATCAATAACGTAACGGACGTGTGTACTTCATTTCCAAGGTAGTTTCGGAAAGCATCATTCGTGTCTCTGGCGGAAATAGTGGGCGGAGTAAATAAATGCACAACCGGCTTGGGGTAGCAGTGAACGCACCGAGGTTCTCCTTCCGCCGTCTGGATGTGCAGAGAGCCGTCACATATCGCTGGGAGGGTAAGCGTTTGTGAGAGCGAAAATAGTGTATTTTACTGGTTTGTTGTCGCGTCGCTTTATAGATAGGAGGAATGCTCGTACGGAGGTGTTTTTGCGGTGGTTAGCCGTGGCGTAGAGTAGGTGTTTTAGCTGAATTAGTTCCCCGTGCGAGCTGTTCTTTGTGTCCTCCATTGCTGCGGTGACTGACAGGCGGAGGAGGAAAAAGGCAGCAGCTTCAACAACTTCAAGTTCGCCGGTTAAACCCTCCGAATAACGGGCGCTGAATGTTGTCCTGCACTCCGAAATGAAATGTTATACGTATTCACGGTTTTTAAACCAGTCGGCGACGCTTTTGGTGAGGCTTGAGGAGACTAACCGGCTTGGTTCATTGGGAGCTAACAAAAGCCGTCTCTCTCCGCCTGACCTCACCGACACGAAGCCAACTGACGCGCTGTGACCCAGCTTTCTCTCCGGAACTATTTAAGAAACAAAACCAAACCTCTCACGCGCCACACTTACAATTTTCTTCTTTCATTTTTCTATCGACAGTAGTTGTTTAGTCATAATATAGATGGAATAAATTAGACAAAGGTTGTCTTATCAGGTCAAAAAATCTGATTTCACTCTTTGAGTCATGTTTTAGTTTTTATTTACAAAAGACGGGGAAAAAAAAAATCTGGCAAAATCCCCCTCTTTTTTTTTTTTTTCTCTTTTAAAGAGCTTCAGTCATGTGATCTTGATGACGGTGACTTTATGGCTACTGGACATGTCAGCTGACGGGAAACACGATGGACAACGATAATGGAAATGATTAGTCCAGCAAATATCAACGCTATTATTATTATTGATAGAAACTCAAGTGGGTTAGATATGAAGATGCTAGTAAGGGCTTTAAAAGTCATTTGGGGTTTTCTGTTAGTCACAGTTGCTTCTCAATTTAGAAAACCCAATTGAATCCGTTGAAAATTGGGAATAACCCTTTATTCAAATTTTTTTTCTTGACGGTGTACATCACCTTTTTAAAATTTTTATGTTGACATTGATGCATTTATAGATTTAAAACAGTAGAAGATGTTAGTCGGGATGCATTTAATGAACGGGTAAAAATCCCATTTTCTAATTTGAAACTTTTTTAAAGTTTTTTTTTTTTTTTGGATCAGGTGCGCTTCATTTTAGAGTAGTTAGACAAGAAAGTAGGTAATAAAAGACATGAGGCAAAGATCATCAGGCCAGGACTTGAACCTGTGACGTCTGCATTGAGGACTAAGGCCGCCATACTTCGGGTTGTGCTTTAACCCTGCCCTACCACAGGACGCGCCATTTTCTAATTTGACCAATCAGAGCCAGCTAAGGGAAACTTTATCTGGCCATTATGATTGGTTGTTCCCAGTTTTGTTGCTCTTATAAAGCAAACGGATATCCTCAGGTTCAGAGCTAGATTAGACATTCTGAGTGGGTTTACTTACTTTATTCTCACGCTCCATATTTTTTTTTTCATCCTCTCTAGAAAATGTCCTGTGGGCTGTGGAAAGAGACCGTGGCTGTCGCAGAGGATTACATCCGCCTGCGCTGCTCAAGCCCACACCCAGCCCCTCCACCTCCCAGCGAACCGGCCGCCGCCATGAGGCGCCTGGCCCAGGACGTGGAGGCCCAGCACCAGGCTCGCTTTCATTCGCTGGCCCAGGGCTTCCTGAAGCACTGCGGGACGGACCTCTGCTCCAACCTCAGAAAGGTGATGGATGAGATGGTGGGGGATGGACACTTTAACTGGGGGAGGGTGGTGTCCCTCTTCGCCTTCGCCGGCGTGCTGGCCAGACAGCTGCGGGAACAGATGGGCAAGAACCCGGGGCCGGACTCCGGGAAGCAGCAGGAACTGCAACGAGAGCCCGTAAGTTGCCGGGCGCTGGCGGAGACCATTGCTGATTACCTGGAGAAGCACAAAAAAGACTGGCTGCAGGAAAACAATGGATGGGTAAGTTGTGTGTGTGGAAGGGGGAATGATTATTTGATGTAAAGATTTTAGATAAGAGAGGGATTTTATTTTATTTTATGTTTTTTTTGTGCATCTCAAAATAAGAGCCAACCACATTTGGAAACCACCTGGCTTGACACAATTTTGTTTTTCCTGCTGGAGTGCAACTCGAGATTTTTACTTCTTGATTAAGCTGCCATTATTAACGCTGCAAAAGAACAATTATTTCAGGTCTAGCTTCTAGTGCAAATATCTTAGAACACTTGAAATAAGACCAAACTAACTTACAGTAGGATGTTGTTTTAAGTCAGTGATGTCTTAATGAAAAAGTACCAATTATAAGTGAAATAATCTGCCAGTGGAACTATCGCTTTTTCATCAATATTAAGGAATTATTAGACTTAAGTTATTTACAAGTTAGTTTTGTCTTATTTCAAGTGTACTAACAATTTCTCCTGTAGAGACTAGACCAAAAATACTAAAGATCTTGTGTTTTTGCTTTGAGGCCAACAAATGGATTGAACTACAAATATCCTTAGGATTTTATGCTGTAATAAACATCTTCGTTTAATGAATACACCTGGAATAGAAGATGTTTTGGTTCCAGGAAATAAAGAGCAAATTCCAGTTTTAATTTGTAAAAATGAATTTCACTCAAAATGCCCGCATTATGAAGTCCTGAACGCTTATGGAAACAACATACAATACAAGCTGAATGGCTCCTTTTATGAATGGACTTGGGTAACACCCACCCACACACACACACACACACACACGCGCGCGCTTACCCCTCCTCTCTGGAGCAAAGCTGGCAGCTGGTTCCAACAGACGCGTAACCAGCTCAGCCAGATGGACTTTGTGGTAACAGTCAAAGCTGCACTGAATGCCAGTCCGCCTCCACATTGAAGAGCAACGTTGTATGACCAGACAAACATGCAGCTGTAGATCGGAGGGGGGAAAACACCTGGAAGTGACAGCAGGTGCATTCATATCGCCTACAAGCGTGTTGCCTCAGCCTCGCTGTGTCTAACGCAATGTGTGTTTTGAAACCCAATTTGGGTTTGTTTTTAATGTTCAGGACTGAGTATTAAAAACCGCAAGCCACTCTTTCCTTCAAGCCTTTTTTATTACTTTTTCTTGCTTGTAAACAGAAGATTTTATACTCATTTTTTTTTTCTTTTTCTTTTTTTTTTTTCTTCTTTCAGGACGGGTTTTGTAGTTACGCCTGCAGCGCCAGAGAAGTAAGTCAGGACTCCTCCATGAAGACGGCGCTGGTTGCTGTCGCCGGGGTCGGCATCGCTGGACTCACCTTCCTCCTGGTGCGCTAGCTGGGCCGTCCGGCGTCCATTAGAAGTTCTCAGCTTGTCCGAAAAATAAGGAAATATTAGAATTGTAACGTCAATGCTGCAACACAAAGTGAACCTGTAGTGAATTCAGGGTTGTGATCTCATGCATCGAACCGTCCGCACAAACTCGTGACTCTCTACAAGCATCGATACTGACACTGTCCTCTTGCTTGTTCCTGAAGATTGTAAACCAATTAGAATGCCTTTTTAAAATGTCCAGTGACTGACGTCAGTTTGCATATCTTTGGTTAATAACTGAAGCACAAACATCATTTTCTTTTCCATCTGCGCAGCTAAAGTACTTTTTCAATTTTTCACAAACTTGGGTTTAGATTTCAAAATTATCTGCCTTTTTGTAAGACCTTACTTTAGTTGTTTGTGATAAATACATTATAGTTTATAATGTGTAAATTAATATATTTATATAAAAAGTGAAACCTAAAGCAGTGGCCCTCTGCAGATTAATCCACACCTGATTCTGTTTTTGCTTTTCTTAAAAAATTTTTTCTTTTGCTTTTGTGAACTGATCTTACAAGGTCAGCAGAGCTGCAAAATGAAAATGACCTCACAGTGGTGCTATGACTTCGTGAAATATTTCATATTCATCTACCGAACCAGCGACCAATCGGGCACATTTTTATTAATCACATCTTACATTCCCCCTCCAAAAAAATAAAACAAAAAACAAATGTAAACATATTTTCTAATATTTATTTGACTTTTTTTTAATAAAATAAATTGTGAAATTTGATTCTCTGGCTTGTGTGTGAGTTCTTCTAAAAGCTGGCGTCTTGCTTTTATAATCCGTGCGCCTTCACGTGCAGACACTTAATAATTAATAAGATCTGTTGTTCTGTCGTCTCATCCCAGCAGCACAGGGCTCCGCTTACAGGAAAGGGATGTGATCATAAAACAGATTTATCTGAGGCAAATCGAATCAATAATAAGGTCCTTGTGACATCTACATGAAACCGCAAATAACCAAATTGAAAGTTGCACTTAAGCTCACATGTAAAAATTTCTGGATACGCAGAGTAACAACTGAATGAAAAACACCCATAGATTTTGTTAGTTTCATGAGTTTTATATTGAAAAATTGATTTAGACAGTTTTTTTCTTTGTTTTGCATGGCGTTTTCTTGAGTAAAAATAAGTTGAAGTAGCGCTACTCTTGCTTGAGTGCAGTTTTTGGGTGCTCTACTTGCCTCTGCTTATTAGTACAAAACGTGAAATTATGGCTTGTAAATTTAGCTTCAGAGCAAAAAATGAAGTCCTCATTAAAAGGTCTTATATTTATGCATCTAAAATTAAGGCTTTAAAATATCTAATGGCAAATCTTTAAATTTTGTCGTGGCTATGTAGGTGTTTTTCTTACGGGACTTTTCCATCAGGCAAACTCACTGCATCCTGTCTCAAGGGGTTAAGGCTAGCAGTAATAAGCTGCTAATACTTTAGCTAGTTTTTTTTTTTTTTTTTTTTTTTTTCTAAGTGTAAATTTATTGGCAGTTGGCTATGTGGGTTACGGCTGTATATATGCCGTGTGAGAGCTACAAATACTACAAAAGACCCCAAAAATGTCAAAGTTGTTGTCTCCTGAGGAAAAATGTCTTGAATTTTATTCATTATGGTCTTAAAAATGTCAAATCTGAGTTGGTGAAATCTACACAAGCCCTGGTACAAAAGGGGACACTTTGTACATTTCTGTCACTGTGCACCAGCGCTGGGTACCACAATCTGTTTAGCTGCAAAAAATGACAGTACAAACATGTCCTAACCTCTTTTAAAACAAAATTAAGAATGAAACACAAACAATTCCCCTTTGAAACAGTGGCTCGTATACTGCATGTAGGAAACTGGTACCTTATCCTTCCAGATTCACTTTTGTAAGGCGAACACCTTAATTGCCTCTGCACTGATGTGATTGGAGAAAGCTTCATTTATCTGATATGCGCTAACGACTATGGCCAGTCTTTGCCACTGGGGGGCCATAAAGCAAAGGCTAACTTGTTCCTCTTTCCCTGTTTACACGTTTTTTTAAATGCAATGACAACTGAAAAAAAATAGGAAGTAGCTTAACAGCACACAAACCAGCTGAGTTTAAGATGAGTTATCTATTTTGAGAAAATAGAGCTGAGAAACGTAAAGCGGCTACGAATGAACGAGGAAGAAAATATACCAGATTATATTTTTATTAGTTTTCAAATGCACAGCGCTGTTGTCAACACACCCAGTTTCCAAGCACTGGCCTCTCATACTTCCTCCTGTTTAAACTTCCTGCTGGTTAATCAGCTGGTAAAGCTTGTATAGCTCACAAAAGTCAACTAAACCTGGTCAAACAGAAGTTGGCAACACTATTCAACATCGTAGTTGAAATAACCATCTGAAAAGCGTGGTATGTTTTATGTACTCTATTAAAATGATTGATATTCTTCTTACAGTCCAAAAGTGCAAGAAAAACTTCAAGATATTGAAGTTGTAACTGAATGCCCAAACGAACCATCTAAACATTTAAATTCCAGTTCTCTAAGCGGATCCGGAACAGACCAAAAGTAATTTTACCTTCATACACAGCTACATACCGTTCAGAAAAATAGCTGTAGCGTAAAAAGAAGAAGAAAATAGAAGAAGCAACTTTTACTATGTTACAAACAGTAAAAGTAAAACAACAAAAACGAAAGATTTGGAAGAACAGCATTTCTCTTTTGGCAAATTAGTCCTCCGTCGTTCACGTCAACGTTCGACATCGGGGCAACTTCTCTGCGCCCTGAACCGCTGAGAAATGACCCACAGAACCAAGACCGGATCGATTCAATAAATCTGATCCATTTTTTGATTTTACCACATTATTTAATTTCCATCGGGATTTAAAAAAGAAATTATTCTAATTATTTATTTGAAATAGGTGGGTTCTTTAATCTGTAGAGACGGGTAAACAGTCTTGAAGCCTTGAAGTGACCAGCCTGTGATGATGAGGCTGTTTTTGGACATTTAGGAGAAAAAAAAAAAACAACTAATTATGCAGCTAGATTCAGTTTTCAGACAAAAAAAAAAAAAAATCAAATAAAATATTTAGCCAGCTGAAGCTCATTCATTCTCAATTCATTTTTAATTAATTTCACAGAGTGATTATTATTGTTCTTTATTCTTGTACAGTTTAAAATACTGTTTTAAGTGCATTCATAAAGAAAAGGCAGGCATATAACATGAAAATATATGTTTTTATAATCACAATAACACTTCCATTGTAAAGAATTTAAGACAAAGAAAAATACTTATTTAGTTAGACTGATAACAAAGACCTATGTCTATATTTATACATAAATATGTAATTACGTAGCTAATCAAGGCTACAGTTAATGATCAACAACTTTATGAGGCCTACCACTTTACCACATACTATTATTACACATGGACAGTGTGTAAGCATTAACTGTATGCTAACCATTATTCTTTCATTACAAATCTTTTTTTTTTAACTTCAGAAGTAAAAGCAAAGCCCCAAATCAAGGGAAAAGTCATAAAACATACCAATGCAAATGGATGAATCAACCTCTACCCAGAAGAAATATAATGTCAAACTAATCTCTTTGATGCAAAAGCTTCAGGTTTCTGCACTTACAGGTTGTATCTAGTACATTTAAAAACAACAACGTCACAGATAAGAATTACACTATATGACCAGAAAGTTACGTGAAAGAACTTAAGCTATGAATTTGGATAATCTGTGAGAAAAAATAGAAATAATAATCAGCTAAATACTTTTTCTCCACTAGTACAAAAGTGAAAAAAATTGTATAATTTCTGTAGCTGGATTAGTGAAACTACCGTACAGCCGGAAGTGGGAAGGGCCTTTGAGTCGGGTAAAATATGTTTGAAAGAAACTTTCGGAGGTGAGTAAGTACGTGTGCCAGACATGTATACACACAGCTCTGGAAAAAATTGAGTTAAGAGATGATCGGTTTCTCTGATTTTACTCTTTAGAGGTAAATGTTTGAGTAAAATGAACAATGTTCTTTTATTCTACGAACTACTGACAAAAATCTCCGAGCAAAAATCTAGTATTTATTTGCAGAAGATGAGAAATGGTCAAAATAACCAAAAAGATGCGGCGCTTTCAGACCTCAAATAATGTAAAGAAAACAAGTTCATAATCATTTAGAAACAATATCAATGAGTTCAGAAATGAATATTTGGCGGAATAACCATGAGGTTTTCAATGGGGTTCAGTGCTGTGGGCTCTTTTTTTCTTTTTTTTTTTCCAGAGTTGTATATGTGTGACACTTGACAGTTTTCATGCATGTATGGAACACAGAATGAGGGCAACCTGAGGTGAAACCATTGCTGGGACCTGCAGCACTGAAACAGATCATTTCCTTTCACACACAATCCAGTTTCACTTCTTTCTCTCTCTGAAGCATTTCTCCATTCTGTCAAACCTTAGCTAAAACTGGCTGTGATGTGGCTTCCTGTTTCCTGTCTGTTGTGTTTCGGTAAGCACGTGAACCTGTAGCACTGTATGATGGATTGCATTGGTATAAATTATATGAGGCATTAAGCAGTGCTGAGATCATGTAGAAGGACCTCCGTCAGATATGAAAAAGGTACTGAATTAAAGCGATGAATGCTATCTGATGTTTAAACTGATGAAATTTTATTCATTTTCTATTTTCTTTATGGAGAAAAGCCCTATTTTTATAAGCACTTTATCGGGTATACCTGTTCAATCGCTTGCTAACATAAAGACGAAGTCAACCCAATTACCTCAATTACCGTTCAATTCAAAAATATTTTATTTAACCCAAACGGAAAAAAAAATGTCGTCATAGACGGTGACGCTGTGGTAGCAGTCAGTCTTGCAACGAGTCTGGAGAAGCCTCTGACCGAAGACCGTTGCTGTATGACAGTCTCATGATTACTATGACGTGCTAACAATTTGGTATCAGCAGAATACATTATATCTCACATAACATGCTCTAGACAACACCAACAGCAGTTGGCAAGAACTGCTAATCCACCTCATTTGCTTTTGCTGCTCATCTTTAAATCGGAGTCTGGTTAGAAAGCCGAGCAGAGAGACGCAAAGAGGGAGGCGGGGGACTTTTCTGGTTCTGCTTTGCTTCTCTTTCAACAGCTCTGGAGTTTGAGATTGTGGTTCAGATACTGTATGACCTTTTTGAAAAGGCAAACGCGTAACTCGATGCATCTAGACATCTAGATTTGATAAGGACGACTCAATTAAGTTCTGACATAGCTCCAGATCGGAAGAATAAAAGGGGATTTAATTGACTTTCTACAGTAGGTGAGTGTACGAAGGCTTCAGCTAGAAGTTTCTATTTTAATCACTGGTTTTCAGATGTTATCTGATGCAAAAAGGGAAACAAAAGACCTGAAAGGTTCTGTTTTCTATTATCGGTCTAGATGGCTGGTCTTATTCTGCACATGCCTCGTCTTGCCACCAATCTGCCCATGTAGCCATCAATTTCTGGTTG
The DNA here is from genome assembly GCA_903067095.1 of Girardinus metallicus. Lineage (NCBI taxonomy): Eukaryota > Metazoa > Chordata > Actinopteri > Cyprinodontiformes > Poeciliidae > Girardinus > Girardinus metallicus. The sequence goes on from CAEGAE010098039.1 coordinate 10,068, forward strand.
GGGTGTGAGTGAAAATGTCAACACAGGTGATGGAAATCAGTTACCTTTTATTGAAAGGGGACAAAATGTGTTACAGGAGCAAATACAGGCCACGTAGCTCGTTGCTTTACAATGTTATTGTACAGTTGTTCATGTTGTGAGGTTTGTCATAAATATCCAAAGTAAGCATGACTGGCGTTTCTTTACCCGAATACTCCCACGTTAAACACAACCCAAAAGGAAATCTCCCACGCTAGCAGCAAGTTAGCAGAACTTAGCATAAAGTCTGCAAATGGCGGAAATCGTGGCATTTATTGTCCAGATTCAAGATAGGAAAAAACATTCTGTCTCTTACTTTATGTCCAAAAAAAAAAAACCTAATGAAGAGTTCAACATATTCAATAATAATATTGTGTGATATATATATATATATA
>CAEGAE010098047.1:0-27339 GCA_903067095.1 Girardinus metallicus
AAGCTATCATTATTTTCATCAAAAAAACAAAACAAAAACATACTTTCAGTTGTAGCAGATAGTGCCAAAAAAAATCTTCAACAATAATTTATTAAATTTATGCTTTTTTGTCAATTTAACAGGGATGTCTCATGGATAAGTTATAGATTCAGCAATTCCCAAACAATCACAATTAGACTGTTCTGAGCTGCAATAGCTAAAAGAAGTAGCTCAATTTAACTCTAATTGTAGACGTTAGTAAGAATGGTCTCCTAAAATTCTACAAATTTCTACATAGTTTGTAGATATCCAGGATTTTGAGGGTGTACGTATTTATTCATGTTTCATCCCAACAACGACATGTTGGGATGTTTTCAACTTGAGGTTAAATTTAGAAGAAAAACATATATGAACTAGTAAAGACCAGACCATTTCTATGTTGACACCCTTGAATTAAAAGAAAGTGTTATCTTTTCTATCATGATCAGATGTTGACAAATTTATTGATTTCCTGTGGAACTACCTGAAGCATCGTATCATTCCCTTAGAGAGCTAACATAAAGCCTGTGTTATTTTAACACGCTTTTTGTTTTATGTGATTTATTACTTTTGCTGGAAGAAACGGACAGTCCTGCTTTCAGTTTTCTTTCAATACTTTGGTTCACTGAAAGAAAAAATGTACCTTGGCATATTCACTGGTGGTGAGGAAATGGATTCTTATTTACAGTAGCAGCCTAGTGGAAAGGACATGAGGGAGCTGCCCCTTTCAACTCCATTTTGTACAATTGGACACTCAAACAGCAGAGAATCAAGCGTGTGGTAGACAGCGAGGAAAGCGAATGCGTTTCCTCATCAGCTTTTACAACGCATGAGCAGCTGGAAGGACATTCAACTTAGAGGATAAATTACACTGGCCACATTTCTGCTGTTTCATCTATGCCTGAGCTGAAGCTTATTCTCAGGTTATAACCTAAAGAATATTCTCATGCAGCAATAAATCTTTACTTTAGATTTAGTATCACACTCCTGAACTTGCACACTTCTACCTAACAGTTTTAGTATTTTTCTTAAGAGATTTAGCTAAAGAAATGGTATGCATGCATTTTTGTGACACAATAAATGCTTGTGTGGTGAACTACTAGATCAAATGGGACACATTACACGTTGATGAGTGTTACCAGAGCAATCTTCCATAAATATTGAACAATTATGAGGAAAATAGAAAGCTGCTCCAAGCAAAGCATTGTAGCTGGTTATTTGCTGAGTTAATTAGTACTAAGTAACCTGTTTTTGGTTGCTTGACCAGACATGGTGCTTGCAGCTTGTCTAACTCTAAATTTAAAACATTGTTGCCTTACTAAGAGTTATACACGTTTAGTCTCCAAATCATAGCTGCCCATGTTTGTTGTGACAAGAAACACTTCTTAGCAGTCTTTTTTTTTTTTTTTTGTAAAAGAAAAGGGTTTGAGTCTTCTTAAAGCTGGTGGTCAATGAGGAGCAATGGGTAAGCGGCAGTGATCACTTTTCCTGAGGAAGAAATTGAAGGAAAATTTTCCCAATCAGAATAGCTGTAGTTTAATGGACTGATCTTAAGTTTCTTTCTGGTTCTCCATTTTTGCCATCATTCCTCTCTATATGCTACTTTGTTTTAGTTTCCTATATGGATTTTTGTTTTATCATGTCCACACCAATTTATTCCACATAGCCCAGTACCTCACGGCTGCCTTTCTCGCCAGTTTTCTCTTTGTCTCTCCCAGTTTGGCTTGTTTTAGTCATTAGCTGACATCCCGATAGCATCTCAGACACCTGTTCTCCCCTTCCAGTGCTGCTTCTCCTCATTCTCTCCTTCTAACTCTTCTTCCTTCACACTTTTTTGTGCCTCCTCTCCTTCTCCTTATCTGTTCGACAGGTCTGGAGAGAACAAATTAGACCTACTAAATTAAGCCACACGCAGAGCTCCAGTTTAGCTTGAGGGGATTTATGTGTGTGAGTGCGTGCATGTCTGTTAAAGATAGAAAGATGCAACACTCACACTCAAATGCAGGAGCTCTTTAAAAACTGGGTAAAACTGATCTAATGAGAAGGGCCTCAAGAATTGGTTTCTGTTCATAATGCAAAGGGTGGTGATTATTTGACCAGAGGAGAGATTACAAAAAATGAGGGAGGAAGGGGGAAAAAAAGCTGTAAGACTCTGAGAGGGATAGATAAGAAAGTTATTTGTGGTTTACACAGTGGCAGAGTAAGTAAGTAGGTATATTTAGGTCAGAACTTCATGATGGGGGGCTTTCACATTTCCCTGTCATCATTACAGACTGAAAGGTAGCACTCAGTGCAAGATGGTTGAGGGTATACCCAGCTGGTTGACTGGAGTCTATTTTAGAGTTTGAATTTCTCCAGGTGATCTTTCCCACAGTCCAGATTCATAAGTGACGCAGTTAATCGGTGACTGCAGATTAGAAAGTGAGCCTGAATCGTTGTCTGTCTCTCAGCATTAGTCCTGTGATTCACGAGTTAGTTTCCAACATGTAATCTGCTTCTCCCCAACTACCAGCTGGGACCGGCCTGGGATGCACAATGATGCATCCATCTTTCCATCCGGAAAGTTAAGGACTATGGTTATTCAAAAAGTATAAGAATTCCTATAAACTCATTAAAAAGCTAACTAAACAGAGTTTTTTTTTTTTTTTGTAGCTTGTTAGTAAAATACTTATGAGAAAAATGCAGGCTGGTTTAAAGTTAGCAAAGGCCTACAGAGTCAGACAGCTTAAACCATCTTTTCCTTGTTACTATAAAGCTTTAGACAGACCAGATCATTCCAAATAGTCCTGCCACACAGCAAAAAATAATATGTAGCACCACTACAAAGCAAGTGGAGAAGTGCAATAAAATCCACAAGCTGCAGTAGTTTCAGGGTAAAGTTAGAGTAGCTGTTATTCAGGAAGCAACTTTAAATTTAAGTGAGGGTGTTTATTTAGAATGGTGTGTATTAACACATCTGCATTATGCTCTAATGGAAATATAAAATGACACAAAAGCTAAATGTCAACAGTAGTCCTTAGCTGCTGTAAGACATCCTAACACTTTAGATTATACTGGAAGAATAGAGGAATAAAATAATTGCCTGTTATGACATGTTTTATATCTGCTCTAAAATTTCATGTTGATATAATATTTTGTCCTCAATGTTAATCTAAAAGTCATGTTTTATCATTTCACTGTGTGCTGAGCTGCTTAATCATAAAAATTAAGCGCAGTAAAATGGGGTGGTGACCAGACTCAAAGAGTTTTCAGTTTGATTGGACCTGACTGGTGACAGACTGGTTGGAAAATAAAATTCTGACATTCTTTCAGTGAGAGAGAGAGTACACCATACCTAAGCACTAACAGGCAGCCCTGACAACAACACTCCTTTGTATCAAAGCCACTGTTGAGGAAAGAAGATTCAAAGTATTGGGATCAAAGAGGTGTTAAAAAATGAAGCCAGAGGAAACACGAAAGTTAGAAGAAGCTTTTTAAAATGAAACCAGAGGCATGTCAGCAGTTCATTCAGGTAGCTACAACAGGGGGCTAGACTTCAGAGGCTGCTTGGCAATTTGAACTTTTACTGTTTAGATATTTTTTTGGTAAAACGAGACATGTGCCACAGAAAGTCAATTGTTGACCTTTTGTTGTTATAGATGGAGGGGGAAATAGACAGACCAGGGCCCTGTTTTAGAAAGCAGAATTAGCATACTCTGAATAGAAGGTAAACACTCTGAGTAAACATATTGGGTACTCTGATACTAAGGATTTTCAATTTAAGAACAAGTGGTACCAATATATCAGAAGCTGAGAATTAGCAATGCATGAGTGTGATTTGACAGAAAATAAAAGTTGTGCTAATTGTCTGAAAAGCTTCGTAACTGGTAGATTCATGCACCACTCTGTTCAGGTTTGGGTTTATTCCAGTCCTAAGGGGCAATTAACAAGAAAGCTCTAACTTTGTAACATCTTTGCAGCCAACCTGCAGATATACCTGATGCCATACAATAACAATTTAAGTATTACAGTAACTTTCCTGCCTGCATCTCGTTAGCATAAAAACTAAGTGAAGCACAAAGAATTTGTCCTTTGAGTGATGTGGGACTGTAACTTTATTGAGTTCATATATTGACTCAATAAATACATTACTAGTAATGCTAACTACACTTATTGTACCAATCACTAAGACAATATACTAAAAATAGTTAAGATTTCCTCCAAATCATTTACAGCTTTTAAATTACCTCTGCTTCTTGAAAAAACAATTATGGACAATCCACTGAAAGAAGGCTATAAAAAGCTTTTTAGAGATAAGTTTTAAGCTAAAATTTGAATCATCTACAGTATTTGCAAAGCTTTACAATAGTCAGATATCAGCCATGGAATATATAGAGTTATTAACATTATCATTCAGTTTTACATCAAGTTGCTAACATAAAAATAAAAAATAATCTTGCTAGATTATTTGATGAGAGAGGCATCTCCCAGTGTAATTATAATCAAACTATTTAAGAAAACTATTTTAAGAAAATAATAATTTTTGTTCGTGTTTTCTTAAAAAGAGTATGTTAAAAAAATGTATATCATTCTCAAAAACCAGTGAAAACATCAACCAAACTGTAACCTGGAGAAGTTAAATTCTTTGTAGATGTACTAGGTCTATGAAAAGATACCATAAATACAGATTGTTCATGTTATAACATTTTCTGTATTATAAAATATAGAAAATTATTCATTTAGTGTGTGTTTGTATACATTTTATTTATATAGTTTACTTTTAGGAATTGTTCAGTGATTTTAGTCAATTTGAATGCATGTAGCTTGAATATTTATCTTATATCAGTTTCCTAAAAGGACAAATTGTTGCAAGAGCAACAATGTTTTTTTTATTTCATATTCACTCAGTAAAGTACAAAAATGACACCACGAATGAAGGCTCATGAATAAATACATATGCTTTCTCTTTCTTTTTGTTTTGTCTTGAGTTTTATTCCTTCACGTGACTCTTTATTCTCAGATAATAGACAGAGCCAGGAGCTCTTCATCTCTTCCTCTTAGCTTTTACTAGGAACCTTCTTTAATGCCTCTTTGACTTTCTGCCGCTCGCTATTCCCCTTTAGCCCGTCGATTACGGAGCAGAGTAACATCTTAAATTCAGAGCCTCTCTCTTTGTTCTTTGGGCTTCCTGACAAAATGACAAAGCAAATCTCCTTTTCCATTCATTTGACAGCCTCTAAGAGAACAGCTTTGCATCCTCCCAACGTCCTGTCCTATTTCTCTCGATTTCTCCTCTTCTGTCAAATGGATGGATGGGAAAGGCTTGGCTACATGTTACAGCTTGGTATTTTACAGAAAGCTTTGCTATGACCACTGCGGCACGATATCTTATTGCACTTCATTTCATCGTTTTGTTTATTGTCAAATCCAGTCGTAAGTCCTTAAAGATTAAAAACATATTTGTGCTGCCTCTAATAATTGCAGCTGCAACATGTGAGGCTTCCTTACCAGCAGTGAGTAGTAGATTTTGAATCCTGGCTTCGCCACAAAGTAATCGTCCGAATTGAAGATGATTCTGAGTGTGTTGGATTTCGAAGTCAGGCTGGAAGGTGCCTGCTGCCCACACCAACGACCCCACTTTATAGTGTTGGTCTGTGATTTTTCCTCCACTTCAACAAAGTCATAACTGAAATAACAACATAAGGAAAGACAAAAATGTATAAACAGATCAATTCATGGCAGCAGACGGAAAAAAGTTATGGGATAAACACAAAAATGACCAATAGCTGTGTTTATGCATAGAAAGATGATCTACTACATTAATTTTGATATTGTATATAACTTTATATTGTTTGACTAAAAACATAGTACAAGATGTGATAATCAATCCTGAAGTGATGCATTTATAAATATATAAAGACCTCCATGGCATTACATTAAGACACTGTCTTAACAACACTAAGATGGTTCTGTTGGAAAAGTCCCATAATGCACGGTGCATCACAGTCAAAACTGGAGCCCAAAGCAATGGGAAAAGGTGGCTTGGTCTGATGAATCACCATTTCTTTTACATCATGTGGACGGCCGGAGGGTTGTGCATTGTTGTCCCGGAGAACAAATGGCACCAAGATTTACTTGGGAATAAAGGAAGAGTTATGCTTTGGGCAATGTTCTGCCAGGAAACTTTATGTCATCTAGTTCAGGAGGAGGCTATCTTGACATGTACCACCTACCTTAGCGCTGTTGCGGACCATATACACCTTTTCATGGGAATGATATTCCACTATAACTGTGGAGTGCCACAAAGCAAAAATGGTTCAGAACTGTCTTGAAATGCAAAACAAATTTGTAAAGTTAAATTGACTTCAAAATTCGGCAAATCTTAATCCAGTTATGGTCTGATCCATGGGGGTCCCAAAACACAACTTTAGGGGCTTTTAGGGTCTGTTGCTAACATCAAGATAGCAAAGCAAACATTCAGGGGCCAGGTGTTCACAATGTTATGCCTGATCATGCCTGTTGTCACTGGTGCAATCGACATCAAGCAGGAACTCTGCAGAATCTAAAGCCAACCAAAGTTTAATTAATGCAATTCGTTCTGAAAAGGGAGTTTGCAAAGACGTCACAAACAGAACCTGCCGGCCATCCTGAGTGGCAAACATTGAAAGTAACTATGGAGACCCTTCCATGAGAAAAAGTAAGAATTGCAAGCAGTTTTAGATTAGACTAAAGCTACTGAATATATTATAGCTCAACATGGAGAACTCCTTGCTGTTGACAGAGAAACACACAATATTTTTACCTCTATTAGATAAAAAATGCTGTTATTACTGGTAAGGTGAACATTTTCCTTTTTTACTTGGAAGCTCAGACGACAACACCTACTTAAAACATTTGAATTAAAAAATATTGTTTAATGGGCTAAGGTATTTCAAAAATTAAAGTTCAAGGAATATAAACACTTTTTTTCAATTCGTAATAATCTGGAGAGTAGCCAAGAAGATAGAAACAAATCAAAAGTATATTGGACTTAAAGCTCTAGTCTCAACTACTGGACCGTTGCTCCTGCTGTGGACACATCTCTAAATCATGTTTGTCCCCTGCAGCATCTGGCCACAAATCTACAAAAATATATATATTGTTTCTTTAGCCAGTGGACTAAAACGCTTTTAAGTGTTCTTCAAATTGTTTTGCGTAATGAACTAGAGTTCTGAGGAGACATCTTTAGCTAATAGTAAAATCTTCTGTCTGTTTTAGATTAGAAAACAAAGTCAAACTGAATCATATGAGAATCTTATTTGATTTTTTTTTAAGCACATATCAGGAAATCACACACATGGACATTAGAAATATACGTCCTAAATTTTATACTAATCTGACAACTTTACATTTTTCAAGCCATCAACCTAAAACACAAAACAATGAAAAGCAACTAAAACTCACTCGCCTCTTTGTACACAGTAGTTATATCTAATGTTAAATCAAAATCCAAAGCACTCAGCAACACAGTTTTTCTCCTTTTCTGAGCCTTAGATATGTTCTCCTCCTCTTTTATTATAACTGCAAGATTGTCTTTCATCATGGCGCTTACACTGACAGTTGAGTTACATTTTGGGACTAAACATATTTTTGTTCAACCATCATCTTTAAGGTTTTGCCAAAAAAAGGAAAATTTCCCTCTAAACATTTGTCACATCCTATCAACGAAGAACTTTCGTTGGAGTGGTATTACAATTACACAGGGAAATAATCCAAACGTGACAGAGTTTCAATTTTTAGATTGACATTTCATACAGAGTTTATTTTTACTTGTCCTTGATGTGTTACTTTAAGCCACTCTCTCCATTACTCAGCCTCAAACTTTTTAATCACTTTCGTCTTTCAGACAACTTTTCTCCATTACACATGCCCGTGATGCATCAGTGCTCCCTCCTGTTTGTCCTCAGTATCTCAATCTTCCTTTGTCTTTCTCTCCTTTTGTCTCTCTAAGGGTACATTATGTCTTACTCTTTGTCTTTCCATATTATCTGTCGTAATCATATAATCTGAATTCCATCCCCACCACCTCCATCAGTTCTCTCTATCTTCTTTAATCTTGTGTTTTACCTGCACTTTCCATTCGCAGGCTCCTCCAGGTGGAACTGTTCATCAAACTGAAGGTGGATGAGGCTCCCAGGTGGTGCTAGCAGTTTCCATGACAGACACAGGTTGCGGGGATAAGCTCTGGGGTAGTTTGGGCTGAAGATGACGCCACCCGCTGGAGTCACCGTGATGTTTTCATCCTTGTGGTACAAGTCTGTGGTAGGGTGATTGCTCTCTGTTAGTGGTTACAACTGATGAGTAAGTTTATCCATTTTACAGACACATCCGCATTCAAAGCAAATAGTCACACAAACAGAAACAAAATATTGGATGTTGGCAAACATCAGCAGGGAAAGCTAAAACATGCAAAAAGAAAAAAATGTAGCGACGAAGAATATATGATGAACATGAACATAATGACTGTCAGAGCTTTTAAGTGATTTCAGTACTTAAACATTCTCTATGTATGCTAATCTTCTATAGAAACTAGAAAATAAGTTTTAATTTAACCTCAATGATCTGTGTGACTTGTAAAGAGACTCACTGGGAGCTTTAGGAAGATTATTATCTGTCATGTGTTTTCTGATACACACATACTTCACTCTTCAAAAATCAATTGCCCACAAAACTGTGTTCTTATAATTACACAAAACTCTCACATGCACCCACCCAAACACGCCGACCCACACTGTCAGAAGGTCAGGATTTGTGCTGAACTGGGCTGACAGGGCGATATTTTCTGACTGCTGTGTGGGGTTTTTTCTGCAAGAGAGCTGAATCTGTAATCAAGGTGCCGCGGCTTGCACCCCTGAGAGATGATGATGAAGCTTTAGCCTTCTCATCTACCTCTTTGCTGCAAACTTTCCCTAAATCTTACTCCTGTCCCACCATTCAGTTTCCTCTCTTATTGTATTTTTTTCTTCTCATTGTCACTATTCTGATTATATTCTGATTCTCTCATATGTTCATACAAAACATAAGCACCTAAAGTTGCAGTTCATGGGAGAAACAATATGTCATACTATAGTTATATAGCTGTGTGCTGGGGTGGACGTGTCAGTGTATGTGGGCATGCGTGATGAAGATGAATTTGTTTGTAAAGGAATTTTTACACTCTGTTGATCAGACGCTTCACTGTGAGGCTCCCCTCAGTCATGAAAGTGCTTATGTATCACAGAATTTCACTCACTAATGTCTAAAGGGAATTCAGCCCAGCTTACGAAAGTCATTTTGGTTAACACACATGTTGCTGTTGCAAGCAGAAAGGTTATTTTATGCTCCACATAATCTGTGTCATGCAAGGACTGCTTGGGTCTTGTTCGGGTCATAAGCTAGAGCTGCACAACATATAGAAGTTCAATCAAAACACAGTGTATGTGTACATATAAAAAAAAAAAAAAACATAATGGATTGCTATATTTGTAGGCCACTAAATTTTTGGTACTATCAAAATGTAATGCATTCACTTTCTGCGTACTATTGTCATATTAGCCAGTTGCGTACTCTCACTTCTCTTGCTGATCACTCCTGTAGCAGACGCCATTGGCCAGGACTCAAAGCCTTCTTAAGAGCGACATGACAAACCAGAAAAAAAAGAGAGAGGTGCATCAGTTGCAACCAGTATTGTCAGTAATATCACAATTGCTAGCATTGTGATATTACTGAGGGCTTCATAAAAGGTAAACATGTAATCCTTGTAAAACTACAACTGCAGTTTCTCTGTGTGTTCCTTGTGACTTTAATCATCAATGGTATGAATTTATTTATGAGCACATTAAAACGAAGACAAACAGTTCAAGAGGAGAAACTGTGCAAAGATATTCAGACGGCATCTTTCGGCTGCTGCTACAAAGTCATATTATTGACCCTTTGATAAATGAGAAATGAAAATATATATTATTTTATATTCCCAAATTTGGTTTTCAGACTGCCTTTGTTGGTTTTACTGGAAAATACTTTATTAAAAACTATTTAGTTCCAGTTTAGAGTAAAATCACACTACTGTTTTGCTTCAAGCTACCAGATAATTTTTTTTATTTTTATGATCATAGCACAGTTGGCTTCAAAGAGGCGACGCACAAAACCAATTCAAAAAATAGGGGAAGACAAGAATGCTTTACTGTCAAACAGAAAGTAACCTATTACTCGACTTACTCACGCATGTAATTCCTAGTTACTTTGTTAATGCTACGAAGAAAAATCCACATATGGTATTCTTTGGCACCGTCAATATATCATGTTATTTTATAAATGACAGGGAAGAAGCAAAATGCAATCAGTAAGAAAAGTCTAATGAAATCCGTGAAGATGGATAGACTGACGGATGGACGGATGGATGGATGAACGGATACATACATAGATGTAAACAATTTTACACTGTAAATATTTTAAAGTTTATTGGTTATTGCTTGTATTTTGGTTTGGTTTTGTTGCCTAGAGCAGTTTATCCTAAATTTTTGGTTATATTGCTGCCAACTTTGAACATTTAAAGACTGGAATATGGCATCACTTTCCCGTCTAAAACCCACGGAAGCTTAGTTCTCATTAACATCCTGCCTTAACGTCTCGTTCCTCTCATGACTAGACATCCTCCTGTATCAACACTATTGCAACAGAAAATACTTCATTCCTTCGCACAAAGTTTAAATTTTTTTCAAAAATCCTTGTTAAAAATTACAACTAATTTAACAACTCTTTCATTTAATATGAAAATATTGATGTAATCCTTTGTCCATCTGAATTAACATGTAAGGAATTACCTTGGTTATAATCAACCAAAGTAATTCACAAGTAGACAAGTATACTTTCTGTAAAAGAAAGCAGGAATAATGTTTTTTTTTGCAATAAAAATCATAATAGCTTACTTGCATAAGACAAAATAAAAAAAATGTTAATGCATGTCTTCGGGTTTTGGGCCTTTTGTCATTACTCCAGATGCTAATAGTTTACCTTTTAATCATATTATGAATGAAAATAAGGAATGGTCTCATCTGTTTTGGACATAAACAATTACAACAGTGGATATATTAATCAAGAAAGCACATAGTTGTGATCAAGGCCACGTTTTTTAATTCGTGGGTCACTGAACACAGCTCATCGAGCAGTAAAATATGCTCCCTCCAACCATCTGTTAGCTCTTGCCAGAAAATTGCACTCTCTGTTTAGTGGCTGTATTTGTCATTTGGGGGCAGTGATTCTTCTGATTGATCTGATTGGCTGGATTTTCCACTCAACTGAGGTGACAGCCAGGACTGGAGTTGGCTAGAGCTATGCGCTCTCAGTTAATAAGTGTGGCCACGATAAGAGCTATGTGCTCTCTTGATTAATATTGTGACTGCTTAATACACTCCTTAGGGTTTTTGGCAGGAATGTGACGCCATAATTTTTCCTTGCAGACAAATTCAAGCTCAGTCACATTAGATAATAATATTTGAAGATGAATTTTTAATTCTTTTCACAAATTTTTAAATGGATTTGCGTCCGGGCTTTGACAAGCTCCTTCTAGCATATTAATATACATTGATTTAAACCATTCCTTTCTACCTCTGGGTGCATGTTTCACGTTGTTCTCCTGCTTGAAGGTGAGTCTCTTTTCACTTTAGCTGCCTCCTTACCCATCCAGTATTTAAAGTGTAACTAACCTTCAAATCAATTCTTTGCTGATAAACTGTCTAAATAAGCTATTTAGGGTTCTATCTTTATGTTTCTGTGTGATAAGTCTCTTGTCAACACAATAAAAAGAAGCTTCATTTATCACTCGTTGGTATATTATTAAAGTTCCTAAATATAGTGACAAAGTTTATAAGTAAGCAAAAGTGCTTCTTTCGTCCTGACCACAGCCCTGCTTACCCCCTCTGCTCATCCCCTCACTCGGCCATGCCCCTCAATGTCTCTTGGCTTTGCCCACTTTGCTTGAATGTTTCAAAGTTTGTCAGGGACGGGGGTTATGCTTTCACTGCGGTGTTAGTTACACTTTAACTCCATCCATGTTCCCATGACCTCTAATCAACCTCTTCTACTTCATGCTGAAGACAAAATCATCCCCACAGCATCATACTGACACCATCAAGTTTCATTGTGAGGGTGTGCTAGTTGAAATTAAATAACAACAGCATAAAGAAATACAGATGATGACCTGTTTTTAAAAAATAAATAAAACTTTAAAAACCTATTTTATTTTACTCCCTCTTCAAAATTATGCATCATTTTGTGTTTTTCTATCACATACAATCTCAAAAACGTGCAATTTATGTTTGTAGCAGGATAAAGTGTAAAAAGACAGGTACTCAAGATTTTGTAGAGCAACTACACTTGAAAATCAGTTGCATTAAAGCACGCTTGAACACACCACAGTTCTTCAACTAAACAAAGTTAATATCTTCAAAACTTATCTAAAGGTTAATTTGTTTGCTGCTGCAGAAAATCTGATGATGTTCTATTCCTTAGTGTCTGACTCACACCTTAAATACATATAAAGACACCAACTCTCTCTTGTTTTTCTTTCACATGTACCGACATGCATTATCAGACTTCAGCAATTAGTCTTTAAGACTCCTGATCTGACACTTAAGTAACTGTGACAATGATGATGCAGGTGTGTAAATTTGCAGGTGTGGTGGGCAGACGGAAGAGTGGATGTGCCAGGTTTCAGGAGAAAAGTTCATAATACTTTGTGCAGATTTGCATGTAGGCTTGTCAGGTTGGTTTTATGTGGGTATTTTCTCACTAATTAAACTTGGCTCTCCCACCTCCAGTGCCAGGGTGTGATGTTCTCCGTGGCTTCAAGATCTATTTCTGATCCAAGTGCCAATCACACTCTAATCACCCAGCAACATGGTGCATCAGAGGCTGAAAAATAGCTCTCACGCTGGAGTACAGCAAGTCACACTGAAGGAGTTGATAACAAAGGATATTAATCTCTCAAGTCTCTGATTTAGTTGATATACGAGTTGAACTTGCTGAAGTCACAGCAGTGCAAACATTTACCCGATATTAAACATCAGCCATTTTTAATAAAAGTGTCTGTTCAGTGCAGACCAAACACATTTTTATTTCTTGACTGACAGTTGATACATTTCCACTCAGGAACAAACTCCCACAGGATAATGCCTAAAACAAGGCAACCCAATTTCTTCTGTCTCTCATCTTCTAACACATCCAGTCCGTCTTTCATCTTCTTAAACTAAACTTTTCTGAACCAAAAACAAGCCAACAGTGCTTTTAAAATCATCTCCTTCAATTGTGAATAACGCCATAGGTAAATGACGGAATCATGATGTTTGCATTCTTCATGACATTCATGCCGATGAAACATCTAAGAACATTGAAAAGTATGTGAATTAAAGAAATTATATATATACTTATATGTCTAGTTCTTGAGAAAGAGACAGGACAAGATTAAATTATTGATTTCAAGAAAACTTCAAAGGCTAAATTTATGCTACAAGAGGGCCTCTGCATTTTTATTACTTTTGCAACAAACTCCACAAACTGTTGTTTTTTTCTGATTTCTTTTTATCTCTTTAGACCTTAGGACAGTGCTTCAATTATGCTTATTTGCAGCATAACATTTAACATTTCTCAGCTTCTGTTGCTAATGTGCACCATGAAGTGATGTACCTCACAATCACAGCCTACATGCAGTTATCTGTTGTTTAAGCGAGGCAATGTTCATTGTCCTTACAAATGATTTCAGCATGGTTGGGGGATCTTCTGTTACTATTTCCTCAGGCGAAACCATGATGATCACAAATGGCTAGAGAGATAGATGTCACCTCATCAAGAAATATTATGATGTGTCAATATTGCAAGATCTTCTATGAAAAGATCTGTTACACCCCTAAATCAGAAAGCTATTTAAGTTTCAATGACAAATGGAGCCTTCATTTTACTTCTGACCAAGTTAGAAGTAATCTCGCTATAACAGTGGTTTTTAATTTGCCACATACAGTTAAACACTGACATTTACATAAACATTATTGTAAGACAGATAACCTTTTCTTTCTCACTGTCTGACATATAAACTACACTAAACAGTTTATAATTTAGGTCAGTGAGGACAACCACTAATCATTTTTTTTGTAGTATTTTCATTACGATTTGACAATTTTTCACATAGATTTATTTACTATTTGGGAAAATTAACTTGTAAACTGTATGATTTGTGTCAAAGTGCCCTGGGTTCACAAGCTTTCCACAATAGTTTTGCCCCATTCCGCTACACAGGATTGGTGTCACTGATTTAGCTGTAACAACCAATGGCAAAGTTTCTGGGGTACATTGAGCAACATCACAATCACAGCACATCATATCAATAGCAATTTGGAAATGGTAACTATTGCCCTGCAGACTGTGCATAGCTGAAGGACTGCTAAGGTCTGAAAATGTAAAAAGAGATCAAAAAAAGAAAGACAGCTCGTGAGTTTGACAAAAATCAATAAAAAGCAGAATAAAGGCCAAAGACGTTTTCTTGAAAGTTATTTTAGAATCTTCTCGCTCTCATGAACTGAATATAGTGCCTTGTCTCGTCTCGTGACTTTTAAGCATTGTTACACTCCTATTAGCATCTGTTCAGCGTTATATATGCTCCGTGTTGTAAATGTGCATTGGCTGTAGATGTGAGAGTCTTTACTTCCTCCCTCAACGCATTTCCACCCATGAGAAACAACCAAAGCCCTTTCCATCTGGCTAAATGTTAGCTCAATGCATGTGTGAATGCATCTCAAGTGTGTGTGCCTATATGCATCGCTGTAGTGCTTATCAGAGCTGATGCGGGCTCCACTGTTTTGCCACTCTCTCATGACAAATCAGCTTTAAATTTTCTTGCATGTTTTTCAGTCACGCTCACAAGAGCAGAGAGGCATGTAAAAAGGAAGAAAAAGACACACAGACATGCACACAGTTCAGGAGTGTGCTCTGCATACCACGGGGTGTCAGCTTTGGTCAGCATCAACTATTGCCCCAAATGTACTTGAAACTACTTTTCCTTTGGTTCTTCAGTGTCTCCATCCAGCTCCATTTTCACTGCATTTTCCTCTATAGTTTACTTCACCCTTATGTCTGAGTGACAGGACCTTACAGTCTTCCATAAGTGTGACAAGAATGACCCATCTTAGAATCAATATGTTTTGGGGCTATTTTTGTCATTTTGGTTTCGGTCATTCATTTGTAATATATTTTGTATTATATTTGAGTTCACTTAATGATTTCAAGGTTTTATATAAATAATTGTATTTTTAACATATTTAACATTTTTAAAACACTTGAGGCATTCTGAAAATTGGAAGAAAAAATGCACAACAGCAATAAAAGAATATTTTGTGTGTTTGTGCAAGAGTCTGTGCGTAGGACCATTTCAGCTGTATATCTTGTAGTCAATATTGGTTGAGAAAACATAATATATTTTTGAATTATAAGTAAAACTAATTATCAATATGCAAGCTCCCACGCAAGAGACAACACACACAGAAACACCAGAACAATGTACACAGTAGGCTAGTGGCAGCTTGCTAGTTTAGCAAACGTATAAAGTTATTAAATAGGCTAATTAATGACAGTTGATTATAACTAATAAGACATCATCTTTCAAACAATATTCATGAATGACATTCTGACACACATTATAAATAGGGTAATGTGAGCTAGCTGGTGAGCAAATAGAAGGAGGCACTAAAGAAATGGAGGAAAAATTATTTCTAGTCAGCATTTTCTGTATTTAAGAGCTGTTTGTGCATGTGTAAATGATATGATCAATATCAGAGACACGGCATGGATTAGTCGCCTCCCTGCCTCTTCCACACCTTCCCTCCTGTCATTTCCTCACATACACACACAAACACAATCCAGTGTTCAGCCCTTTGAGAACACACTGTGGTGCAATTTTTTTGTCGTGTTGTCATTAGATGACAGAGCTAGAGATGGAGAAGCAGACAAGAAAGCTCTCGTGGGCACAAAAACACAACAGGGAAAAAGATAAATATAAAGAAATAAAAAACAGCTTTGACAGACAGTAGGTGAGTTATGTCAGTGTAACTTACACTGGCTATGATGTAAGTTACTGTGTAACTTGCATCGTAACCTAATAGTAACTAATTAGTAACTTTTCTAATAAGTTTCTATTAGAAAAGTGACCAGTCCCTGTTGTCCTGCAACCGTGTGCTATATTTACTATATGATCATGACAAGAAAAATAAAGGGGTTTATTTGTGGTTCTTTTCTAATCATTTGTTTAACTAGATGATGAATCATGAAACACATAAAATGTTGCTATTTGAAGTGATAAACTTGGGTTTATATGTCGTCACTCAATTTTACACTGCAAGATACTTCACAGTTGTGATGGATCTAATAATTCTGATGTGTAATCTAAAAATAATCTAATTTAAAGTGTCATGTTTTTATGTGGTTAATTGCTGCATATTTTTAACATACTTTACACAAAGTTCATGTCTCTCAGCTGTCAGGATGGACAGAAATAAGACAGAGAAACAATTAGGACAGGTGAAAGCAACAGGTCGATGTAATATTAAATGGAGGAGTAGGAACAGTGACTTAATCCCAAGTGACACAATATTAAATATTTATTCTTTAAAAGTGCATTAGCAACATCTTTCATTTGTTTAAAACTATTAAAAATACCCATTTGACTATGTGACTTAGCAGAGAAGAATACAGGCCTGACCAAGTTAGAAGTAATCTCTTTTGAAAGAAGTGCTGCATGGTCCATTTCCTTCGATGTCACTCTTGACAAATGGGTGAGTGACTCTATGGAAGAATGTTAACACTAATAACATTAACACTAATAAGTTAGTGTTAACATTCTTCCATAGTCCAAGCTATGGCTCAAATGTCATAGTTTTACATTTCCACAACAGAAAATGTAGTAAGAACTGTGTGTTGCTACTGTAACATTTGACTAAATGATTATATTATTATATTTTTGTTTTTGTTTGAGCTAATTACCTAAGATAGTGCACAATTTAAAGTAAGAGTCTAGAAGTGCCTACTGAAGTATGTTTAAAATTGGTGCTAAACTGAAAGGAACTGAACTAAAATTAGCTAGCTTAATTAACTGGCTAGTGCTAACCTTTCACTAAAGCTTCACTAACTCTTTCACACAATACAAATACACACAACTGAGGTAAAAAAAAACAACTGAAGGTAACATGTTAAGGTATCAGATAACCTTCATTGTTAAAAACTTAACCACATTATTTCTGACCCTCATGCATTAAGGGTTATGAGTACTCTGCAGTCATATTTCAAAGCACTTTAATTACTACATTAAAAAAGCATGCCATATGTTGTTCAACATTTATTTCTTATTATTAGCCTATAGTGAACTTAGTATATCATTCTTACGGCCAAGATGCTAAATGTTGTAAATATGTAGTATAAGAGTTGCAGTTATGTTAAAAGTGTTGGGATTGAGACTGGCACATTCACTAGGATGTTTCCCAACAACCCACAAGTGAATTTTATATAAGTCTTTGAATTTCCATGTAAATATGGGAGGCTTCACC
This sequence comes from Girardinus metallicus, assembly GCA_903067095.1. Lineage (NCBI taxonomy): Eukaryota > Metazoa > Chordata > Actinopteri > Cyprinodontiformes > Poeciliidae > Girardinus > Girardinus metallicus. The sequence goes on from CAEGAE010098047.1 coordinate 17,601, forward strand.
ATTTCCAACATCAGCCCTGCTATGGAGCAGCATACACTAGCAGGGCTTTTACTGACAGCAAAACACAGTTTTGCAGTAGAAGACCCAACTTCAGTTTGGAAATGTCCAAAACTATCACTAATTATAGGAGCTCATTCCCCTAACCTCAGCAAAATCCTCCTCTTGCAGGTGGCTTTAAAAGCTTCTACTGCAGGTGTGAAAAGTAGCCGTTCACACTACCCACCAACTCGTAACATCACACTCTGACCCAAAAGCTCCACATGCATCCACCACACTGCTCTCCTCTGACCACCTGTCTGGACTTAAGATGACTAAAGAAGATTTAAATATGCTTTTTTTAGAGTCAGAGGATTGAGAAAGATTCAGAAAGAAGCCTTTCTTTCATACCCGAAAACATCCACTGACCAACTGGCCCCTACCTTCAACCAGATGTTCAAAAAGTCTCTGAAGCTGCATGAAGTTCCTCCAAGCTCACAACAGTCCATTATCATCCTGGTCCCCAAGAAACACATTATCATGGGGCCTGCTGCCCTTGAAAGTCTTTAAGCGACTTCATCCTGCACCCCGGGCAGTGCACCAGGATCCTGTTCTTCAACAGATCCTGGACTTCAACACCAACAACTTAGACAAACTTCAGCTTACCCAACTCACAGTGCCAGCCGCCACCTGTCAGTGGATCATCACCAGGTGAGAATCTTCTCCCATACAAGAGCCATCAGCACTGGTGTCCTCAAAGGGTGTGTGTTCACGCCCCACACCTTTGTTCTCTGTACACAAATGACAGCACTTCTCCTGAAATTTGTCAGGACAATGACAAGCCTGCATTCAGACAGGAGGAAGATCAGTGGTGGGAAGTATTGTATGAAGCACTTTGAAGATGCCTTCATCTTGAAAATGTGGCTCTTACATTATTTTATTGTTGTTGGGTTCAAACTTGTATTTTATTGTTTTGTTTCTTTTGAAATTTGTATGTTTCCGGGTTTAAGCAGGTTGACCCTAGAGGTTAACCTGCTTATGACAGTGGAGATTATGATGGACTTCTACAGAGCACTCAGCACCCTTCCACCCCTCACGATATCCAACAACACTTACCACCCTTTCTGGGGACCTAAAATGGCCCACACACAAACACCATTTGGAAGAAGGTTCAGCAAGGGACTGAGCATTTTCTTCAGGAATTCAAAAAGTAAAACCTTTCACATGAGCTGCTGGTCATCTTCTACATTACCATTATTCAGTCTGTTCTGTCTTTGCTCATCACTATTGCTTGGCTCATCCAGAAAACTACAACAAACAATTAAGTCTGCAGAGAGGAACACTGAGGCTGACCATCTCTCCATCCAAGACTTTAACATGTCTAGAGTCAGAAAAAAAGGCAGCTAAACTGGACGTAAATTGTAAATTGTTTACAAAAAACAGTAACCATAGAGACAGTTTCTTAACCCAAACAATCTCTCTGATGAGTAAGAGTGCTCAGATTAATACAGCTCATATTTGAGCTAATTCAACCATGTGTTTCTTTTTTGAAAAAACACTGCGTTTATTCTCAAATTTACAAAAACAAATAATTTTATTATATTTCAAATGTCTCCAATGAAGGCAAAGTAGAACTGAATTCATTGTTTGAGTGCACAGACCTGGTGAATAAAGCTAAATCTGATATGACTTCCAACTGTTGTAATTCTCAGGCTATCTTACAAGAAGCATTCATTTCTGATTATTCTTACACAAAAGGAACAATATAGCTTGTTTAGTAAAAAGGTACAACAGTGCATTCTGCTCAACCTTCAAACTGTTGAATGAGTATTGTTTCTACAATTAATAAACTTATTTATGATTTGTGTAATTGTACATCAATCACTTTCCTTTTTGTACTATTACTATTATCTTTTTCTTAGTTTAGCTGTCTTTTCCTCAGTCTTTGCAAAATAAAGTTAAAACTGAACAGTTGTCCTTAGAGCCCCCCCGCCTGAGGACAATTTTGATTCAGTCAGAAACACTGTGGGGTGTTTGTCTCTGCAGACTCTACTTATGAAGGGGGTAACACCATCAGTGTGCATCTGTGTGGGTGGATGCTTTCAGTGTGACAGCATCAACATGCGAAAAGGGATCATTGTGACCGCATACTTCTGTGCAAAGATTTAAAAGATTTTTGTCTAAGAGCAGCTGCGTGTGTGAATTTGTGTGAGAAAGTGTGAATATACCTTTGAAGCCAAAACAAAGGCATGCCCTGTGACACCGACAGGCAAGGTTAGATAAACAAACGTGGGCACGACCAGAGCCATGTTTGCTCAGCATAAGGACCACATGTGACAGAGCAGACATCCTCACAGGACGGAAACATCAGCCTGAACGGAGTCAGAATTACAATAAAAAGGTAGATTGGAGACGATAAACAAGACCAGAACAGAGCAAAGATGAAGGGCAGTCACCTACTGGAGACAAAAAAAAAAAAACACAAGAGGAGATGGTGATTGAATAAGATAGAGAAGGACAAAGATGGAAGAAAAAAGAAACATGAAAATGCATGTAGCATAGAAAAATGAAAGGAGTCAAGACAAGAGAAAGAACTAGTCAGACCCCAAGGGGCCTCTACGCTTCAAATGCTGTGAAGGCTACACCAAAGAGCATGTCTAAGGTTGACTCATAAAGAAGGCATGGCATTAACTGTTGCAGGTCTATCCTCAAAATACCATCTATGTTTTGCTCAATGTCTCCAGTGTTTTGTTACCGTGTTTACAACTTCATTTCTTATTTTTATTTTTGTCAAATAATGCATAACACCGCAAGATATCTATCAGCAACTCACAATGCATTTACAATATTCTCCACTGCAGCATCTTTTTTGCTGGTTCCTACATATTTGCCAGCAGGTTTCAATGGTCCTTTTGGGCCCGTTGATTAGCATTAGCATCCACTTAACTTCCACAAGGGCCTCTTAGACATCTGTGACTCAACACCTTCTGAGAGGGCAAATTAGCCTAATAGGGAGAAAAGAGAGGGATGGTCCGCTCTCTGCTAGAAAGGGTAGCTATAAAGATCAAAAAGGGTATATTTTTAGATAATTTCAGGAAGCCTCAAAGCACAGCATTTCAATGAAGAAATATACCCAAAAACAAAGTCAGCCTTTGTAAAAAATGCTTTAGTGTTGCTGAATATGTTATGGTAGAAACACCTGTCCATTAGCTGGCCCAGCTTCATCCTGTTCAGTTTTTACAGGTGTCTGCAAATGAATTACTACAAAAAAAGTTGTTAGAGGGGTTTGAAAAGTCGCTAAGTTTAGCAACACATTCTATAAGTGAACACCAATGCATCTTTCTTCGCGACCAAACCCCAGCTTATCCCCTCTGCTCATCCCCAAACTTGGATGTGCCTCTCTCTGATTCTTTGCTCCACCCACTTTGCTGGAATTTTTCAAAATTGGTCAGAGGTGGGGTGATACTTTCACAGGGGAGTTAGTTACACTTTAATTGTGCTGTTCATCTGCAAGACTGGAAAAACGCATGGAAACCTAGTACAAAAATATTTGTAGGTTAGGGGTTAAACTACAAGGGGCTTGTTTTATTTAACAGCTTGATGAATACTCTGTCATATCATGTTAGATCTGTTATGATTTGAGTTCACTAAAATAAAAAAATAATAATGAGAATAAAATATGATTTGCTATCCATTTGAATGTTTCTAAAACAAAGCTGAAATGTAATTAATCTAAAAATGTCCACCTTTCCCCAACCTTTGCAGTGCAGAAAACTAACATGTCTCCATTCTCCTTATCTTCTGGCAGTCCACTTAGCAGGCACCCATCCTCTGCTCTGATGCGCTCCTGCTTAACACCTTGGCTGAGCTTGCTGAATAATGCAGGAAAGAGCACCATTGGCTGAGTCAGCACTGAGGACAGGTCAGCGGAGACACTGCGTTTGAACGACTCTGGCAGCCTTGTCAAATGAATACAGAAGCAGTACACACACTTCACACACACCACATGTGCACGCAAATATGGTTTCCTCTACACACAATTAGCAGAATGCATCTCTGTGCAAACCAAAGAGACTATGCTGGAATGCGTAATTAATATGGACTATAGTTTGTTTTAAGGTCAACTCCCTTCCCTGAACTGGAATATATTGTAGCTGACCAGTTAGCTACAGCAGCCTGTACATTATGGCAGTAACTTTAAACATCATCTACAAAGCTCTACCAGCAAATCTACATACTATGCAATTTCTGAAAAAAACAAAGTCCAAAATTTAGAAAAAAACACTAGCACTGCAGTACATCATGTTTTACACACAGAACTGCTGAAAAAAAGAAAACAACTCAGCAGAAACAACACGCTGGTTAAATGAATATTCTGCATAATATGCAAAACTGCAGCAAATTTGTACTTAAAATGCCAGGTTTTTACATTCATCTATCCCTGGTGCATCCCATGCAGGAGATTTTCCTCCCATGATAGTTCCTTCAATTCCTTCTCTTCAAATTTCTTCAAATGTCTGAGACATTCACAGAGCACTTTACATTCATGTCAACACACTTAATGAAGTCACTTTACATTCATGTCAACACACTTAATGAAGTCACTTTACATTCATGTCAACACACTTAATGAAGTCTTTCTAATTTTTTCTTATTAAATAATTTTTTCATTTTTAAACTATACACATTAATCCTTTCAAGCATAGAGGTCACTACAGTGGATATCTAAAAGCCATTTTCTTGTGCTTATTGTGGATTTTTATGTTATAAATGCACACAGACCACTGAAGTGGACACTAATGCATCATAAAATACACTATCAACTGCTGGCCATCAGCTGCAAATGCAAGGAATTATTTTTGTTAAATCCAATATGGCCGACAGACAAAAAAACATGCCAACAGACCCTCCTTCTACTGTAGACGACTCTTGCAGGTAAAAAAAATATTGTGACATCAGATAACCCCTAAAGAATAATACTACTAGTGTATTTTTCAAATAACAACTTTGTATTTGGAGAAAATTACAATTGATCATCTAAAAAAAATGAAATAAATAAACTTTTTTTTTTTTACAATTCTTTTTCCTTGCCTTTTTTATGCCTTAAGAAAATTAAAAAAAAAATTGGAAAAAAATCCTGACACAACACAAAGGATCATAATTAATGCATGAAAAGGTTAACAGACACAAGATGTAGGAAAATCATTACAAGAATGTATTATTGTCTATTTGTATTATGAAAACTTTACATTAAACAAGGGACGTGAATACTTTTGATACCCACTGTGCATGTTGTAACATGAGCAAAAATAAAAGCATTACCATAAAAAAGAAAAGAAGACAAATAGCCAAATAAAGAGAAGATGACATGCAGAAAATAGGAAGAGAAAGAGAGAAAAGGAAGCACAGAATGATGGATAAGGCAGAAATCCATCATTGCAAGGAAGAAAGCAAATAGGGTGAAGTCTGTGGGTGTGGGAAGAGAGTTGAGGTTGAAGGAAGGGCAAGATGGAAAGAAAGAAAGAATGAGGGATGAGAGAATCTTCTCCCATTGTAGCCTCTCACGGTGTAGTGCCTTTGCTGAGACCTCATCTACTACATCCTCCCTGTGTGAACAAATATGTCTTTGCACTTAAGCTTGATGAAGACTGTTGCCTTTGCATTATTCTATACTAATAAGTGTTCCTGACTGTTTTTGCAAAAGAATCCAGATAGTATTTTTTTTTATTTTCTATTAGTTAGGCCTAAAGTTTGGCTGTTGTATAAATACATATCAATCAAGGCAGGGGGATTCCCTTCAGACATCTTCAACAGCTGTCAAACTGGCAAATGTCATGGAAACCACTTGGGACAAGATCATGCCAACTGCATTTTGCCGACCTTTTGTAGGTGTGAATATGTGCTTCTGTGAAGGTTCGTAGCTAAATTTTACTGAGCCTATCCTCACATTAGGAGTTGACATAATAGTGTATGAGCTTAGGAGATTGTGAAGGTGTGTCTGTTCATGCAGCTTGTTAGAGAAACACTCGGCCCCTGTTGACAGCTACTGCAGTCTGAACAGCAGGGCTGACGAGGACAATCAATTAGCCCTGATTTACACTCAAGCAGACAAACAAATGTTACCTTTACAAAATACAGTTGTTTCTAAAGGTTTTGGGACCCTTTCGATTACCTATCTCAGTCTAAAGAATACAGCGTAAAATTTTTACTTTGTCTTTAAATGAAAGACAAAGTCCTTGCTTACTGAGCAAACTCGGTAAACTACACTGATGCTACATCGGCCAGAACTGGACATTAACTGGAAGGTGAAGCTAGGTCTTTTTGGCTAATGAGGTGACAATCACGTTAAAGTGTCCATTGATCTTAAATCAATGTTATCTTATACTGAAAATAAACAGAGACCATTTCAAAAGCTTAGACCCAACATTAACACGAGGGCTTACCTTATCTGTGACTGTCTTTATGACATGACAGCGTCATGAAGAGCGAGGAACACAACTGAGAGATCAGGTCAGTTCAATGAAGTCGCTGAAAAGTTTCTTGATTAAAAAAAATGGTTTTATTCTTATCTTCTTTCAAAACCTCACCGCTTTGAGTATGACAGTGTTTCATTGCATGTCTTAATTTTTGCCACTTTTGATCTCTGCCTTATTGAAGTATTATTTCCAGATTATTTTGACTACAGCAATCTGTTTTTATTAATAGATGTGTGTTTTTGGTCATGTTTTTCTCTTTCTCTGACCAAGCAGTGGTTTGCTCTCCCTCTGAGCGCAAGCCACAGGACCTGCTGACTAACAGTGTCTCCCCACTGTGGTCAGATTACTGACTTTGTGGATTTTTAAAACATTTTGTGACAAATCAGGCCTCAAGGACAAAGTACTGCTGTCCAAAAAGAATAAAATGTGTCTCTATAGTTGGTGAATAGAAATAAAGGGCACTAATCCATCCATTTTAGGACAAATTAAATAAGATGGAAGATTTAAAAATTGCATCAATATTGTAGACCTAAGAAGTAAAAAAAAAATAAAAAATATGAGAACTTGGTGATACTAACTTTTGGCTTGAGTCTATCTTTGATGATAAATGTTCTTTCAATGGCAAAGTTAATGTGCTAACTTTTTAACAGTAAATGAAAGTTGAATGAGGTCACAATCGCAAAAAAAGTATAAATACCTTAACTGCATTGTGTGTTTTCTGGAAGACAAGCAAATAAGAGATTATTTAAATTTTATTTAATTTACTGTATATATATATATATACATATATACAGTGTAATTTAATTTACACCAAAATTCTCTGATTTTTATTTGAAAAACAAGCTGAAAACCATGTATCCTTATCTTTCCTGTACAAAACTAAGCCATCATTTGTGATGCTCTATCACAGAAACGTCCAATAAAATGCATTGATGTCTGTGGTAGGAACTTTGCAAAATGTGAAAAGGGCAAAGAGGCTTAAATATTTCTGCATAACACCACTAAATAATAAAACAAAAAATAAAAGGTTTCTGTAAACCGATATTTGAAGTTCTTCATTTAAAAATAACAGTAACGATTACATTTAAAACAGAAAAATTAGTGTGGAATGTTTAGAGCTATGTGCACCTTGCACTTTTAAAGTGTGTGAGTTTGAGTGTGTTTGCCAGGCCCCAGCTGGCCTTGCACTAGTTTATCAAAAATCAGAGTTGATCCCTCTAAGGACTGCTTGGGCGCTGTTTGCTGGATATATGCTTGTGTGTGTTTGCTTGGAGCGTTGTGTGTGATGCTGAGCAGATGCTGTTGTTTTGACAGCAATCCTGCTCCCAGTCCGTCTGCCTTGCATCATCTGGATGTGTCTGTGAGTGTGCATTTGTATACGTTTGTGTCAGGGAGCATGTGCCCAAGTGCAGCGTTGCCTGTATGTGTGTAGTTATGATGCAGGGTTAAGCTGCGATCTGACTGTCAAGTGTGTGTCTGACCTTCTATCTACCCCAGGGATCACTTATCCTGCTGTAGGCACTGCAGTAGCATATAACTTCATCCTTCTGCTGTTTTTTATTCCTCTTTTTAACCATTCTTCTCTTTTAGCTTCAAGCTTTCGGCCTATCATTTCATTATTCTGATAGCACTCTAAAAACGCCTTTTCTCATGTCAGTGTCCCCTATCCCCAATCCTCTCTTCTCCACACTGCATATACTGCATATTCTCTCCCCACGTTTGCATCTAACTCTTCCTCACTCTGTGCTTCCAAGATACCAAAAAAAAAAAAAACTAAGACTCAACAAAGAGTTGACTACGAAATGAAACCAGAAGAGAAAACTAATGAAGACAACTCGGAGACTGGGGGTTTGGGGGCAGCAGAAGAAATGCTGAGATGTACAAATAAAGAATCGGAGAGGAGGGGAACGAAATGCTGACAGTTAGAGAAGGAAAGATAAAAGTGTTTGACAGAGCAGGGGGGAAAGAAGTCTTTTTCAAATGTGTCAGGGCAGCATTGTCAGAGTAACAAAGACGTAGCTCTCTCAGTGTACTAGAGGATGTCTCAAACGCAGACTTTTTTCAACGCACACACACACGCAGTATAAAACATACAGTGTTTATCTCTTTTCTTCAGCTGGGATGCCTCTCCTGGGGATGAAAGCAGCTCCTGCTCTCATCTTTCTGTAGTGTCACTTTTGACACTTGTCATGTTCTTACTATTACATAGTCCTGCGAACACAATTTTGCTTATTTCAAGGTTCTTTTAGAGGGAGGGATGTGTATCTCTAGTGTTTTAGGAGGAAGTGAAAACATTTAAAACGTTTGACTCTTTTATGATTTTTTTCCTGATAAAACACTCCAACTTCCCGCATTACTGGATTGCTGTCAAGTGGGAGCCAAGACAGTTTAACAAACTCAATGAAAAATCCTTTTTTCTAAAAGTTCATCTTTCCATTTTGTTTACCCCATTAACCTCAGTCAGATTGTGAGGCATACCCTGAAATGGATGCCATTCCATCACATGGCAACTTAGAGAGACACAAAGCAAATATCTATGCACACACGATCACACCAAAAGGCATCTGCTAGATGGACCAATTAACCTAATATGCCTTTTGAGCCCTCAGAAAAAGCCAGAGTGACTCTAAAGAACCAATTTGTAAAATTCCAGAGAAAGCCCAAGAAACATAGCAAAAGTAAACACAAAATCAGTTTTCAACAGATGATTTCATTTATTAATGCAAAACTTCTAGAACCATCCTGGTTATTTGGACAAAGACTTTATTCTAGCCAGGTCTTCAGTCTAATCCTAGCCACACATTGTTTATATGTATTGTTCAGATGCTGTGTTATCGTGCTGATAAAATCTGTCAAAAAAGACGTGCAAGAGCCGCCACTGTGGTAGTCGCTGCCTCATTATGTGTCTCTATGAAGACTATTTGCTATAATAATAACAACTTCACAGAGTGAAAACATCTGCCATACTCTTGAGGCTGATAATCCTTTCCCCCACTGCACATTTACTATATGATGCAAACAGAGCCAATATTCAGTGTTTTTCACAATAACTGGAGACTTTGTCTGTGGATGTGAACAATTTTTAAGCAGCAGCTCCCATAAGCGCAGAGGGAGCTAGAGCTGAATGCATAAACACACTGCATTGGGGAGATAAACATAAAAGACTGAAGCCTAAGAGGACAAACCTGCAGGTCAAACCAACCATCTGTGCTGCTGAAACATAAAGCAAGTTAATTCCTAAGGATCCTTATAGGCGTACAATCAGCAGCTTGAATTGTTATATTTAC